>BLSH010529487.1:256087-270820 GCA_018402905.1 Glandirana rugosa
AAAAAATCCATGTAATCACTATCTTCCTTTTTTATGTTACCCTAGTGGTTTTACTTTTGACCCGTGTTGTGTATACAACTCCCTCTGGTCCTACATCGTTTGGTAAATTTGTTAATGAAAACAAGTCAGAAGAGTCTTTGTCTGACGTGATTACTATTGTTCAATCCCTTAGTATAACCAAGATCATTACTACCAAGTAAATCTCCTAAAGACCTCTGTCTCCATCGACTCCTTGACCGAGCCAATTTCGAATTATTTCGTTACCCGGGACTACCATAAGTAGGGTCTCAAGATTCTCTTGAAGCGCTATATCAACAACCTGGTAATTGTTTAGAAAATTTATTTAGAGAAGATTGTCCTCTTCAAGGGGTACTGACCGCCTATCGATTATAACATGGATAGGTGTTCTTCCCGTCGTTCCATCTTCGACCAAAGATTTGTTAATGGTCCAACAACTATATCGCGAAGTTCTCTTAGAACTCTGGGATGAATACCATCAGGGCCCATTGCTTTATTAAGCTTTAACCGAGCCAGTTCCTCAGCTACCTCTGTCTCCAGAAATCCTCTAAATGAACCATCATTACTAGAACCAATATGATTCCCTAACTTGTTATCATTAGTGCAGTCTGTTTCTGAGAAGACTGAACAAAAGTAATTGTTTAAATGGTTTGCTACATCCTGGTCTCCCTCAACATATGTGTTGTGCCCAGTTTTCATTTTGGTGATCCCATTGTATTTTTTCCTTCTATCACTAATGTACCTAAAAAAGGTTTTATCTCCTTCCTTAATAGACTTAGCAATTTCCTCCTCTTTATGTGCTTTTGCAGCACAGATAATGTGTTTGGCCTCCTTTTGTCTATTTTTATACTCCTCTCTGTCAGCTGCCCCTCCTGTTTCCTTGAATCTTCTATATTCCCTTCTCGTCTTAGTCTTTCCTCTCCCTCCTAATTTGTTTATCACAAATTTTTTAGTACACCTAGAGTTACAGTAGTGTTTTGTTTACAATGAGGCATTTTCTCTTGATGATTTTTCTTTTGGGGCCTTTGTACCGTTTTCCAACGGAATCAGGAAGTGTGTGGGCCTCCGCCTCACCGCTTTATTGTTTCAGATGTTCTCTTCTGCGGTTGGGCCGGAGTTGCTGGAAGCCCCTTGAGACACAGCACTGTTCCCTTTTGGGGCGTCCCGAGGGAAGCCCAGCTCTTTACCTACTCAACACCCTGAGCTATTATACTGGAGACTGTTGTGATATTACATTACTACTCTATGTCTTCGATACTTTTTGATAATAATATGTTGTTTTCTGCTTTCTCTTAAGTGTATTTCTATGATAATCTATTGTTTATACTATTTTGTGATTTCAAATAAATAAAAACCTTTAAAATAAAAAAATAAAAAAAAAGACAATCAAGCTTGGTGTTGGTCAGCTGCCTGCCCTCCTGTTGGCTTGAAGTGCTTAGGCGGATCTTTGCGGGGGCTTCGCTGGTCCGTGAGGCGTGAGGAAGATGGATCTCTCGCTGCAATACTTGCATAGGACTCTAGACGGAGTGAGCGCAGGTAGTGGTCCACTTCTGATGGCTCATGATAAGAAAGCTGATCTCCGTTCAGTGCTTTGAGACGTAGAATGGCGGGGAACACCAATGTAAATTTGATGATCCGTTTGAATAGCTCTGCACAGATGGGTTGGAAGGCTTTTCTTCTCTTGGCTACTTCAGCGGAGTAATCGGCAAAGATGAGAATGCTTACCCCGTCTATACGCAGAGATTTCATCTGGCAATATTTTTGTAGAATCTCATGTTTGTCTGCGTAGTTTAGAAATTATAGGTCTTGGGCTATTGCGGTCCGGTTTAGGTGCACCCAGCCGATGAGCTCATTCCACCGTGCACGGCCCAGGAAGGCCTAATGCTTCTGGGATTTGAGACCCACAAAAATTAACCAGAGCTGCGGAGTGGAGAGATTCTGGCACCCCTATGAAACAGAGGTTATACCTTCTGGATCTATTTTCTAGATCTTCAAGTTTTTCCGTTATCCATCTAATCTGTTTGTCTTGGGCCTGGTCAGATTTATGAGATTGGTAGGCCTCATCCTCCAAGTTGGAGATATGCTGTTCTGCTTCATTGAGTCTCTCAGCGTGTTCCCTCAGTTCTTTTTGAAAATTATGCATGCCTGCCTGTACAGCCTGTTCTACTGAGGCTGAGATGGTGGGTGCCAGCAGGGCAGCTACTACCTGAGCTATGTGCTCTGTATCACTTGTGCCTAAGATGGGAGGCTGAGATGGGGTAGTGCTCACCTCCATTTCTGCAGGCTTCGTGTGATCCGAAGGTTCGTGCAGCGTGGGCGCAACCGATCGTGTGGGTCCGAATGAACGGGCACGTCTGGGCCTCGATGCTCCGAGGAGGGGCGAGAGGTGCCTTTCTCCATGAACCGATCCATGTAGGTCTTCCCGGTCCTCTGAAAAGCCCGATCCTCTATGCGTGGAAGCCTGAAAATGCCTCTGGAGTGATTTTGTAGGCAGATTATCAGGATTGCCGTGGGAGCTGAGGGGAGAGGCAGCTACTCCATGTGGTGCCGTAACCGGAAGTTTAGGGCCACATTTTTAACACTAGCAGACAACTGGCTGCTCCATGACTGAGAGGATGTAGGTGTGGAGGGTTTTGTTAGCCAGGCATCTATTTGTTGAGTGTGCTGTGAATGTATTGGTCAGACAATCTGGGAGAAAAAGCTGCACAGTTTGTGTTGCCCCACCACCTCTATGTCCTACAGGACCTGCTACTGCCATGCATAGCACCTATTTGCCTCATTTTATATCTGCATGTTATTATAGTATATATTAGAAGGTGAATTAAATTCCTAACTTTTACTGAAACTATGGTGATGGAGGGTTATTATGTGGTGCATTTGATGTACATTAGTTGCTGAACAGCAATGGAGTGGTCTTCTGTGTACAAAGGGGAGCTCCAAAACCATTCAACAACCATGTGATCAGCCTTGAATCCAAAGTGGCTCTGAAACAAACCTCATCCCCTATATGTATCAGTCCTGGGCTTGCTGGGTCAATATTATGCATAATGTTAACATAATGTTGTCCCTGGCAACTCTATGCTTTCCATATCAGTCACCTGTGTCAACTTCTGCTCTATACATGCATTCTCAGATTATCTGGTAAATGCTCAGGTAATATAAAAAAATAGGTTACCTTTTGCCATTTGATGATGACCTAAGATTGTGTTATTTTACTTTATTGGCTTTCACTGGTATTTCTGGCCCTATTTCTACATTGTACATACTCATGTCTGCCGTACTTATATTCAGTCTTTTTTTAAAAAAACCCTTTGCAGAATGTTTTTTTTTGTTCACACTAAAAACAATCCTTTTCTGGGTTGACCAGGGCTCATTTCTTCCATGTTTTATTTTGTTTTCTTTCATTCTTTGGATTAACTTAAAGTGATTGTAAATGCTTTCTTTAAAAAAATATAAACAATCATAGTATACTTACATGTCCTGTGCAAGGGTATTCCACAGAGTGGCCCCCTACCTCATTTTCTGGACTCCCCATCTGTACTGTCCATTCAAGCTGCTTGCTATGGGGGCACTCATGCAGGCATGGTCCCGAGCCTGACTGTGTGCATTTATAGAGCACAGCTTGGTCCCACCCCCCGCTCACAGGATTTGACTAACTGCAGTAGGAGCCAATGGCTCTTGCTGTCTTCACCCTGTCCTGTGAGAGGATGGAGAGATAACAGCACTGGATTAAGAAAGGACTCAGATAAGTATTTAGGAAGGAGGGGAAGGAGCAAGTAGTAAGACATTTTTTACCTTAATGTAGGGAATGCAAGGTAAAGGTAAAAAATGTCTTAGAACCACTTGATGTTTTTATAAGTTGCATAGTTACAGTATATAGTTACATAATTCGTAAGACACCAGTCCATCCAGTTCAACCTGTGTAGTTGTGTGTGCGTGTGTGTAACCATCCATGTCGCTACCATTTCCCATATCTCTGTATATTGTGTTCGCCAAGATGTCCACCTAAGGCTGATTCCACACCGGGGCGGCGGGTCTGTTAGCGGTAAAGTGCCGATAGTCTTAGCGGCGCTTTACTGCTGTTTCAGCAGCACTTTTTGGCAGCTAACGGGGCATTTTTAACCCCCAAGAAAGGGTTAAAAATGCCTGTGTTGCGGAGCTTCCAAAGCTCTTTTCTGGAGCTTTGGAAGTGCTGCCCGTTCATTCCTATGGGCAGGGCGGTTTGGGAGGGGAGTATACACCCCTCCCAAACTGCCTCAAAGATGCTGCTTGCCGGACTTTTTTTTCCCGTCCTGCAAGTGCGCCCCCCAGTGTCAAAAGCACTCAGGCTTTGACACTGGGGAGGATTGAGAGGACGTTTTCAGACGCTTTACAGGTGCTCATTTTGGCGCTAAAGCACATGAAAACTGCCTCAGTGTGAAAGGGGTCTAAAGGTTTTTCAGATTATCGACACTCCCCACTGACAATACCAACTGTGAAAGGGAGTTCTATATCCTTATCACTCTAGCAGTAGAGATCCCCTTATGTAAAAGAATGGATGATGAGTAGAGTTGAGTGAACACCTGGACGTTCGGGTTCTGCGGGTTCGGCCGATCTTTCCAGACACGTTCGGGTTCGGTACCGAACGTAATCCGAACTTTACCCCAAACCCCATTGAATTCAATTGGGACCCATACTTTTCGGCACAAAAATGACTGTAAAAAAGTCCTGGAAAGTGCTAGAGGGCTGCAAAAGGAAGAAAAATGGGAGATGTGATGTTATTAGATCTGCAATCTGTCCCTTAAGATTGTTCTGTAATGCAGGATGAGAGATCGTTCTGTAATGCAGGATGAGAGATCGTTCTGTAATCAGATCATTCTGTAATGCAGGATGAGAGATCGTTCTGTAATCAGATCTTTCTGTAATGCAGGAGGAGATGTTATAGACCTACAATCTGTCCCTCAAAGCAGTAGTAGTAATCTCTACCTAGTTATTATCACTGCAATCTGTCCCTCACAATCTGTCCCTCACAATCTGTCCCTCACAGCGCCGGCAGCATCCTCTCCCTACACTAACCTAAGAGCATGTGACATGCAGCACTGTGACTGCAGCCTCATATAGAGGCTTGGTCACATGATGCACTTGCCAATCACAGCCATGCCATTAGTAGGCATGGCTGTGATGGCTTCTAGGGAAAACCAGTGAAACGCTTGTTGATTGGCTGCCCTGCAGCTATTCAACATGCATGATAAAATACCAGAACCCAGAACCCGAACCCGGACTTTTTCTCAAACGTTCGGGTCCGGGTTCGGATCACGGACACCTGAAAGTGAGGAGTGGAATTGGCATCACATCAAATTTATTTGAACAAAAGAGAAGAAATTTGGAACCAAAGTTTCAGGACTTTTAAGGTGTCACAAAGCAAAGAAAAGTATAATTCATATAAAATTCCTAAATTGTATTTGTACAAAGTTAAAAGCATTGATAAAAGACATTTCCATTATTGAAACATTAATATCATACAACTGTCCAGCTGCTCATGGTCTACATGTTTTGCCCACTTACGCCCATCAGAGTGTCCGCGCCTCGCCAGTGACGTCAGATGCCAGTGAGATGGGAGAGAGATAAAAGCAGAGGTTCTTGCCCCTGTCAGAGGCACAGTGAGAGAGGGACAGTAATCGGTCCCTTCTCTTCCTCTCTACAGGTTCATGCTCATTTGTTTCAGCAAGGTAAGCTACACTTTATATTTCATTTGCCCTCCCTTAGCTTGTTCTAATTGAAAGGGGATAGAGATGGACTGTCAGATCCTCCCTTGAATTCACTGGATGGGCATGGTTTATCCTGCCATTATCCCATTGCTGGAGGAGAAATGCAGTCCCTCTGTTTCTTTCTGTTTAAATAGCTTTGCTCTGCAATTGCTAATTTATACATAATCCCCTATTTACCTTAGTCAATTATCTCCTTATTTCAGATCTTATGGGTCACACAGAGAGGCAATTGATTTATATCTGACCCCCCTAGTCGGATTGAGTGTATGCCTGTCGTACATCTGCAGGCTTCAAGATGCTTGGGGGACTGTCTTTCATCTCATTGTATCCTGTGTCAGTTTCCATCCAAATCTGTTCTAGAAGGCTCATGGGTCCCCCCTCTTTTATACAGTTGGGGGGCATTTGAATTGGCCCTATTCTGTATATTAACAGGTAATTAGCAATGGTCTAGTACCAATCTATATACTACAATATAGATGTCACTACCATATACATGTATCTACATTTATATATACCTCTTTTTTAGGTAATTTCTTACCTTTTCTCCTATGGACATATCTTGGCTGCTTTGGTTTGGCATATACACAAAGCAAATTATCTATCTGTATCCTCTGTATCTAATACATTTTTGGAAAACTGGTAGGTTCACTCTGTTGGCACTTTGAATGATGTTTTTATTCATGTTGTTTCTGACAATAGATGTTTCATATCAGAATGAATATGTTGTACCTGATTATACATCTATATACTGTGCTTTTCTCATATGTAGTACCTCATACAGCTCCTGTAAGTCTCCTGATGAAGCCCCACCCAGGGCGAAACATGTAGAGCATGAGCAGTTGGACAGTTGTATGATATTAATGTTTCAATGATGGAAATGTCTTTTATCCATTCTTTTAACTTTGTACAAATAAAATTTATGAATTTTATATGAATTATATCCTTATGTTGTTTAACCACTTTAAGACCTCCCATAGTACTTTTAAGCCTCGTACACACGGTGCGATGGTCGTATGAAAATGGTCATACAACAGCTTGTTGTACGATCATCCGACCGCTAGTACGCGCGACTAGAACAGCCGACGTGCAACGGTCGTACAACAGGAGTTGGATGTGGTTGTACAACAAGCGGTCCTATGACTATGCACCGTGTGTACAGAGAAGTTGGTCCAACAAGTTGTATGTGCAAAACACGCATGCTCAGAAGTCAGGAACACTGGGAAAGTGTCCGTTCATGTAAACCTATGTTCCTAATTCACAAATCACATGTTCCTGAACTGCCTCTCTATATGCTCGTAACACTCACCACGTTAGGCTTGGTCGTATGATCGCTTAGTACACATCAGTATGCGAGACACAACAGCCAACATATGATTTTGGACGTCCGGTCTAGTGACCGTCGCATCGTGTGTACGAGGCTTAACTGTCATCAGTCAGTATCCCTAATCACCACCAGACCAGTCATATGATGACGCTGTACTGCATTATTGACATTAGCTACAAGAAAATGTGAAAAAAAATTATTTAATTACTTCATTTTTCAAAAAATTGTGACCAAAAATTACAACTTTAAAAATTTGCCATGTAATACCTTGGACTGTCTACTTTCCAAAAAGGTGTCATTTGTGGGTTATTTGTACTGCCCTGGAATTTTAAGGGTCTCAAGGAATGAGATACGCTGTCAGTACATCAGATTGACCAATTTTCAGATTGATAATTGATCATTTTCTAATATATTTACCATAGTTTGTAAACATTATAACTTTAATGCAAACCAATTAATATACACTTATTGGGATTTTTTTTTTATCAAAGGCATGTAGCAGAATACATTATGGCCTAAATTTATGAAGAAATAAATATGAAGAAATAAAATCAATTTTTCTTGGATATGTTTTATAAAAAAAAATATATAAAATACCGGGGGCTTTTTTCCCCAAATTTCAGTCCTTTTTTATTCATATCACAAAAAATAAAACACCCAGGGCTGATCAAATACCACCAAAAGAAAGCTCTATTGTGTTAAAAAATAATATAAATTTAATTTGCATACAGTGTTGCATGACTGCACAATTGCCAGATAAAGTAGCACAGCAGAATAGCAAAAAATGTTCTGGTCACAAAGGGGTCATGATCGGGTTCCGAAGACCTTATGAAGGCCAAGTGGTTAAAGAAAAGCTCCAGTCTGTAAAAAAATCTAAATAAAAGTCAGCAGCTACAAATACTGTAGCTGCTGACCTTTAATATAAGAACACTTACCTATCCAGGGATCCCACAATGTTGGTCCCCTGAATGGTTCTGGGATCTGTGTGAGTCCCAGAAGGCAGCAGGGGGGAGGAGGAGCGGCCAGAAATATCTGCGATCTTACCCGAAAGTGGGAACGGGTACCTGTCAAAACTACTGTTTGTATATTGTGAACATATGTCCACTTAAAACGGAACTTCAGTCATTTTTTCATCTTTCCATCTAATAAATCCTCTGCCCTTGTTGTTTTAACTTTGGATAGTAAAACATTTTTTTTTCTGCCAGGAAGTACCTTATACAGCCTACTTCCTGTTTCTTGGCTGGAAAAAAGCCCCGGCATTTGACAACATGCACTTCTCTCTCTCTCACTCTCGTGAGAGTTTGCCAAAAAGGGGGGGGTGAATCATAAGAGGGCTAATGAGAGCTGCAGGGCTGGAGGTGTGCCTCTGTGTGCCTGTGAAAATCCAGGAAGTGAACAGACAGCAGCTTCAGCTACCCACAGTTAAAATGATTGCAGCCAGATTCAGTGGAGAGAGATTTCTGCAGCATATTTGGCAAGTACAGAATCACAACATATATAAAATAATATGCAAAGTGGTTGGAGGGAAGCTTCAGAATGGCAAAGATGTTTTTATTACAGATTATGTGAGCAGACTGCAGTTCCTCTTTAAGCTTATCTTCTTTAGGGAGAATAAGTTTAATGTTTATAGCCGTTCCTCAAAACAAATGTCTTCCAGTCCCCTTATTAGCTTTATGCCCTTCTCTGAACTCTCTCCAGTTCCAGCACATCCTTCCTGAGGAGTCGACTGGTTCCCAGAACTGGATGGAAATGCCAGATATGGCCAAACCAGAATTTTGCAATGTGGTAGAATTATAGTTTGATCTCTTCAGTAAATACCCTTTTAAATTCATGTCAATAGTCTGCTAGCCTTGCCTGCTGCAGCTTGGCATTGCATGCTATTGCTGAGTTTTTTCCATTCTAGATTCCCCCCAGAGGTTCTCCTCCTAGTCAGTAACTAGCATTCATATGTTCAGCCCCCAAGTGCATTCATTTACATTTATCAATATTAAAATTGTAAAGTTTATATATCCTGCTGTGAAATTATTGTCCTGCTTAGCTTTGTATTATTAGCAAACACTGAGGTTGAACTATCTATACCAACCTCTATATCATTTATGAAAATATTGAACAGAATTGATCTTAGGACAGAACCTTGGGGTACCCCACTTACAACTCCGGAGTATTCATAAGATACTCTATTTATCACCACCCTCAGGATGCGCTCCTGT
Source organism: Glandirana rugosa (assembly GCA_018402905.1). NCBI lineage: Eukaryota > Metazoa > Chordata > Amphibia > Anura > Ranidae > Glandirana > Glandirana rugosa. The sequence goes on from BLSH010529487.1 coordinate 265,387, forward strand.
ACTAGTTTTCTATCCAGGTACATACTGTACACTATTGCCAATGCTAACAGACCTCAGACCAGAATAAAGGATAATTCATACAAGGATAATACATACAAATGAAGGTGGAAATTGTTAACAAACTGGGCAAATGGCTTGTATCATACAAAAGAGAAGAAAGACTTTTACAAATTATAGATGTTTGAAATATAGCTCTCTTCTCCTTCAAAGGGCAATCTGCCTTGGGAGGTGAATATTAGGCGGCCTCACTGTGTCCTGGGAGTGGTGGTAGCGACCCAGGGTTGGACAGATGCATGGAAGCATATTGATTTTATTAAAGAGATAGCTGTATAATTTCTAAATTTAATCTTAACATGAGTGTTTAATACCTTTTAATGTTGATTACATGTATTTATGTATATGTTTCATTTTAGATAAAGGACCCTTCCCCCCCATATTGCACAAACCCGAGGATAGAAAGCAATCTTTCTGAAATGCATTGGGTATTCCCTACCAACAGGTTACTACTTCAGCTTATGGTTGGCTGTAAGGATGAGGGGTACCGTCTTCATTGAAATCTTGTAACATCATGTTATACTATGTTATAATGTTTGTCAAATATACAGCTGCAACAAGTTTTGTTATACTTTTTTTTTTATATATTTGTACTTTGTTGCCTATAAAGTCCCATAGTGGGAGTCACTACACAATGCAATTGTTGAATGAGGGATGATGGCAACATTTTCTGTTTTTCCCTCTGGTTAAAGTTATTGGAATATGTCAGCCCAGGACTGGCCTCTCTAATGCTTTCCTTTCTAACGGTTACCCAACTACCCTCCTATGGTGCCTACACCTCCATATCTCCACCCTCCTCTATACTGGCCCCTGCCAGCACCTGATGGGTATGGTCTAAACTCCCTCTCAGGTTGACAATGCTTCACAGTTTTGCCAGTTGCTTTCTTAGATTTAATATCTGCGTTTCCGAGGAAAAACCTTGCTCACATTTTGCGTAGCAGTATTCACCCCCGAACTGTTGTTCAAGGAATGCATACATGGTGCAGGATGTACACAGAGTCACTTCACATTCCCATTAGGCATGGTACCCCCTGGCCTAATGGAGATAATCCAAGACGAACAAGGAATTATATTGTATGTGATCAATTGCTAATCTCCCATGTTAGCATCCTTCTTTATTTATTCTATTCTGTGTACTAGTTGTTTCCCTAACTATCTGGAATCTTCTGCTCACTGATCACGCAACCCTGTCCTGTCTTCTTGCTTCTGCTCACTGATCACAAGGTCCCCAACATCTTCTCCTCCTGCTCTGGCTCACTGATCACATGGCCCCCCTGCATCCTCTGCTCCAGCTCCCACTCACTTATCACACAGCCCTCAGTGTCCTCTCTTCCTGCTCCTGATCCCACGCACTGTTGTCATTTCCTTCCACTCACTGGTCATGCAGCACCTGGTGTTGTTTTCTCCTGCTTCCACTCACTGATAACACAGCCCCACCATCATTTCCTCTCTTCCTGATTCTCTCTTCTTCGCTGATTACACATTCCCAACATTTTCTCTTCCCACTTCCTGGTCACACAGACTACAGCATCCTCTCCTCCTTCTCCCACCCACTGATCGCATGGCCCCCAGTGTCTTCTCCTCATACTCCCACTCACTGCTCACATGTCTCTTGGTGTCCTCTCTTCCTGCACCCTGGTCACACAGCCCCCGGGATCATCTCTTACTGTTTCCACTCACTGTTAAGTGAAACTTTAGTGACCTCTCCTTCTACCCCTGCTTCCTTTTCACACAGCCCTTGGTGTCCTCTACTGCTTTAGGGAAGACTTCACAAAAGAGTAAAAATAAGGGGAACCCGCATGCTTAGTGAGTCACTGACCCTTAGCATGTATACAATTAAGGAGTGCTAATTTTACTGGTCCTAAATGTGTTACTACCCAGTTACCACTGGGTGTATGCATCCAAAAGGGCCCATCTGGCTCTTTGAAGATATCTGTCAAAATGAATGACCAGAGTACCTAAAGTCTCAGTGTATAGCGGATCGGCTTCAGCTCATCTCCTCCTAAAGCCAAGCCCCTCTAATGTGTTTTACCCTCCCATGTGCTTACCCCTTTACAACTAAGCCCATGGGAGGGTAAAATGCATTAGAGGGCCTTGACTTCCAGAGGAAATGAGCTGAATCTGATCTGTTATACACTGAAAGTGTGTGGTTTGACTGTTCACATTCCAGTGCCTCATTTTGACAGATACCTAAAATATGAAACTTTAAAACTTGGCAAAGGCAGCTTCCATATTTCTATTCAGACAGATTTACTTTGAATTTCATGTCATGAGCATAAGATGGAAAACAGCTAGCAGGTGTAAACAGAACAACTCACTACAACATAACTATACAGATCACATGCTTTAAGACTGATTGGATTTAATATTGGAGCTGAATATATTAAGCCTTCACAGTACATCATATATCAAAGAAAACATTTGTTTTAACAATATAAATCCATTTTTCCATGGCAGACCATTGCCACTGGTTTTCTTGACAAAAACACTATCCCCCTACTATTTTTGTTTGAGCACCTTGAAAAAATGTTGGGTATGTAATGTAACTCAATCTGGTGCCTTTCTTTCAGATAGAAAAAGATTTTAACATCCAGTGATGGAAAAACGGCCCTATAAAACCTAATAGTGGTCAATGAGCAATCCACAACTGATTTTAATACAATGAAGCAGACAAAAGGATGTGAATCAGGTGGATGATTGGCAATGGGGTTTTACGTTATTATGATTTGCTGAGTTACCATGCTGTCATACTCAGTGCTCATTATTGGCCAAAAACTGGTATACTTTAGGAGATTATGCTTAATCATATAGAAGTAGCATCTTTGCTGTGGTTTCTTGGTCTACTGTCCTTCATGCTGGAATTTTTCAACTTCTAGGCAGTGCAATGTTTCATATTATGACTACCCTCTCATTGACATCAAGTCCCTAGAAGTTCCTGTCTTTCCTGTAACAAAGGATGCTGGTTTATACATTTGTGTGAATGCACTATAGATCATCAGACACAAAGAAATGAAATTAAATCAAGATTTAATTGGGATAGCCATGTTTTATTCATTGTGTTATCTGCAGTCAGCTTAAGGTAAAGAACGAGTGAGGGAAAGTAAGAGAAAGAAATATCTTTTGAAAAGTTGTTTCTTTTCTGATTAAATGGAGACAGTTTCAGACTTCAAAGAAGCTGTTCTTTTTCATGTATTTTGCATGATCAGATGAGCTGTGTATTGTTCGCTTTCCTTGGTCCACAGGTGGATAATGCAGAGTCAGGCCCTTCAAGGATAAAGCTCTCAGCATCCTGAGACACACGGATTTTGGGACATAATAACAATACAAGATATACACAGGGGTGGGAGTGAGTGTGTCACAGACTGTCTTTTCAAGATCACAAATACATGTGTCCTTTACTTCAAGCTTAATAATGTTTCATTGTTTTTCACTTGGTAGGGTCTCCCGGACTAATGCTGGTTAATATGAAAAGCAATGTAAACTCAAAAAAGTGGTCTGTGATTTCTGCAGTGCTCTGAAGAGGTAACAAAGGTGATGCATGGCTTTGAAAATTGTACAAACTAACATCTGAAAATGTTAAAAAAATAGAAATAACAAGGTTTAAAAAAGATTTATAAACTGAAATGTATCACAATGTATTAAATAGAGGTGAGTGAATAGATTCAATCACACTGGGATCTGATCCTGGTTGGACTGCTTAACAGCAAAAAAATGTTCTTATGAATTACAATTAATTCTCTATAAGTGAGTTTCTAAATGGGTTTTTTCACCTCTTATATGTACATCCAGTGCTCTAATTTATTGTCCAAATGGGTCCTTTTTTGTGTTGACTTGCAGAAAGTGCAGTGGTTTGTTTGGTGGGTTTCCATGTCACCTTTGATGCCATTTCTCAAGAAAGAAACCACTATACTTCTGCATTAGGGAACACCAGAGCCATTTTGTAACTGTGTAAGACCCCATGGTACTACATAGGAAACGGGGAAATTAGATTTATATTTTGGAAATTCAAGGGATGTGTAATCACCTAAGAAACACAAGGGCACCAACGCAGACTCTGACTATCATTGTTTGGCCTTGTGCAACCTGGTCCTTAAACCCCAATGCATGAGGCTCCAGCATTTATTTTGCAGGTAGAAGGTATAGGCACACCATCCAGCTTCACTGGCACTATCATTTAGAAGTCTATGAGAAGCTGACAGTAAATGGGGCTGGACAGGCCTGGATAATGCAACAAACAGTACCTAATGGTCACAATTTAATTATATCACCTTAATACAAACCTTTTTCCTCTTATACTAAAAAATCACATCAGCATACAATTTTGCATGTTGATATGAAATCATCTTTTTTTTTTCCAGCACTGTGCTACTTTAACTGTACGGTCATGCAACACAGTATGCAAATAAAATGTATATTTTTTCACACAAATAGAGTTTTCCATTGGTGGTATTTGATCACTGCTTTTTTTTTTTGCTATATAAAGCTAAAAATACAGAACATTTTGAAAAAAATAAAAGAAAAATGTTTTTCTTGGTTTCTGTTATAAAATTTTGCAAACAAATTTTTTTTCTGCACAAATTTAGGCCGAAATGCAGTCTGACACATTTCTTGTCTGTGTGAAAGTTAGAGAGTAGTGTTGAGCGAACCCGGACTGTAAAGTTCGGGTCCGTACCGAACTTTTGGGTGTCCGGGACCCGGACCCAGAACCCGGGTCCGGGGTTCTGGTAATTTTACTAAAAGTTCTGAAAATTGCTGTAAAAAAGTCCTGGAAAGTCCTAGAGGTCTGCAAAAGGAAGGAAAATGGGGATAAGGGTGGGACAAGTGCCCTACAAAGAAATGGGGACAGGGAAATAACTAAAAGCATTTTTTTAAAAAAATCAAAAATGGAGGTGGATGTGGACCATCTTCAAACTGTGTGTGAAAAGTATTAATTAACGGTAGAAGCCATATCACTGTTCTAAAATCATCTTCAAACTGTGTGAAAAAAGTATAAATTAGCCGGGAGAACCCATATCACTGTTCTACAACCATCTGGAAACTGTGTGTTAAACTTAAATTAAAACCGGGAGAACCCATATCACTGTTCTAAAATCATCTGGAAACTGTGTGTGAAAATATATCAGAGAAAAGCCATATCCCTGTTCTAAAATCATCTAAAAACTGTGTGTGAATATATAGCAGAGAAAAGCCATATCCCTGTTCTAAAATCATCTAAAAACTGTGTGTGAAAATATAGCAGAGAGAAGAACAGGGATATGGCTTCGCTCTGCTATAGTTTCACACACAGTTTTTAGATGATTTTAGAACAGGGATATGGCTTTTCTCTGATATATTTTCACACACAGATTTTAGATGAGTTTAGAACAGGGATATGGCTTTT
>BLSH010529487.1:272797-312056 GCA_018402905.1 Glandirana rugosa
TATATATATATATATATATATATATATATATATATATATATATATATAGATATATATATATAGATGTCCCTCACGTCTTAATAATCCGTTCAACATAAAAACTCCTTATTAAAATAATAACTTGTTGTTGGTACAAGAGTTACTAAGGTTTTTGAGTAATTATAGTTTCGACTTATAAAAACCTTCATCAAAAATCAAACAAAAATCAACATCGATAAAATCCTCCTATAGACACACACGTCATATATATATATATATATATATATATATATATATATATATATATATATAGATATATATATATAGATGTCCCTCACGTCTTAATAATCCGTTCAACATAAAAACTCCTTATTAAAATAATAACTTGTTGTTGGTACAAGAGTTACTAAGGTTTTTGAGTAATTATAGTTTCGACTTATAAAAACCTTCATCAAAAATCAACTTGCCTAATAATTCTGCACTCCCTGTAGATATATATATATAGATATATATATATATATATATATATATATATATATATATATATATATATATATATATATATATATACAGGCGGTCCCCGGTTTACAAACAAGATAGGGACTGTAGGTTTGTTCTTAAGTTGAATTTGTTTGTAAGTCAGAACAGGTACATTTTTTAAGTGTAGCTTCAGCCAAAAAAAATATTTTTAAGCTTTTTGGATAGCATGGGGAAGGGTTAACACCCCTGTAATGTTTGTTTTGCTGTCTATGTTTCTGTTCAGAAGATTTCACCTCACTTCCTATCCCAATGATAATTGGATTTTGAAAATTTTGGGTTGTTGTGGAAACAAACATTGGTGATAAAGCATCAGTGGAGGCACTTTTTTCCCATAATAACTCTTACAGGAGAGAATTTCCCTTCCTATAGGTAGATTTGTAAGTCAGATGTTTGTAATTAGGGGACCGCCTGTAAATATATAGATATATCTATATATATATATATATATATATATATATATATATATATAGATATAGATATCTCTCTCTCTCTCTCTCTCTCTCTCTCTATATATATATATATATATATACAGTAGCTCACAAAAGTAAGTACACCCCTCACTTTATTGTATTGTATTGTAAATATTTTATTCTATCTTTTCATGTGACAACACTGGAGAAATTACACTTTGCTACAATGTAAAGTAGTGAGTGCACAGCTTGTATAACAGTGTCAATTTGCTGACCCCTCAAAATAACTCAACACACAGCCATTAATGTCTAAACTGCTGGCAACAAAAGTGAGTACACCCCTAAGTGAATATGTCCAAATTGGGTCCAATTAGCCATTTTACCTCCCATGCCATGTGACTCTTTAGTTTTACAATGTCTCATGGTGTGAATGGGGAGCTGGTGTGTTAAAGTTGGTGTTATTGCTCTCACGCTCTCATAATACTGGTCACTGGCAGTTCAACATGGTACCTCATGGCAAAGAACTCTCTGAGGATCTGAAAAAAAGAAAAAAAGTTGCTCTACATAAAGATGGCCTAGGCCAGGGGTAGGCAACCTGCGGCCCTCCAGCTGTTGTAGAACTACATTTCCCATGAGGCATTGCAAGGCTGACGGGTACAATTACTCCCAGAGGCATGATGGGACTTGTAGTTTTGCAACAGCTGGAGGGCTGCAGGTTGCCTACCCCTGGCATAGGCTATAAGAAGATTGCCAAGACCCTGAAACTGAGCAGCAGCATGGTGGCCAAAACCATACAGCAGTTTAACAGGACAGGTTCCACTCAAAACAGGCCTTGCCATGGTCAACCAAAGAAGTTGAGTGCATGTGCTCAGCGTCATATCCAGAGGTTGTCTTTGGGAAATAGACGTATGAGTGCTGCTAGCATTGCTGGAGAGGTTGAAGGGGTGGGGGGTCAGCCTGTCAGTGCTCAGACCATATGCCACACACTGCATCAAATTGGTCTGCATGCTTTTCGTCCCAGAAGGAAGCCTCTTCTAAAGATGATGCACAAGAAAGCCCGCAAACAGTTTGCTGAAGACAAGCAGACTAAGGACATGGATTACTGGAACCATGTCCTGTGGTCTGATGAGACCAAGATAAACTTATTTGGTTCAGATGGTGTCAAGTGTGTGTGGCGGCAATGCAGGTGAGGGGTACAAAGACAAGTGTGTCTTGCCTACAGTCAAGCATGGTGGTGGGAGTGTCATGGTCTGGGGCTGCATGAGGTCTCTAACATCCACCAGCTCTGTGATGTCGTCATGGAGGAGTGGAAGAGGACTCCAGTGGCAACCTGTGAAGCTCTGGTGAGCCCCATGCCCAAGAGGCTTAAGGCAGTGCTGGAAAATAATGGTGGCCACACAAAATATTGACACTTTAGGTCCAATTTAAACATTTTCACTAAGGGGTGTACTCACTTTTGTTGCCAGCGGTTTAGACATTATTGGCTATGTGTTGAGTTATTTTGAGGGGACAGCAAATTTACACTGTTATACAAGCTGTACACTCACTACTTTACATTGTAGTAAAGTGGCATTTCTTCAGTGTTGTCACATGAAAAGATATAATAAAATATTTACAAAAATGTGAGGGGTGTACTCACTTTTGTGAGATACTGTATATACAGTATCTTGGAAAATTGATCAACCCTGATTTACTGAGTTCCTATCTCATTTATTGAGACCCTAAAATGCCAGGACAGTACAAATCCCCTCCAACTTACCCCTTTTTGGAAAATAGACAGTCTGAAGTATTTAGTAAGAGGCATGTCAAATTTTTTCGAAGTTGTATTATTTTGTTACAATATTTTGGAAAATTAATAAATTAAATAAAATGAGTTTTTTTCACAATTTAACATTTTTTAACACTGTCACTAGTGCAGTATAGCATCATCATATGTCTAATGTGGCAGTGATCAGGAATATTGACTGGTGACAATATGTAAAAATAAATATTTTTCCTGACAGACTCCATGGCAGCATACGTGTGGGTGGCTCCGCCTCTGCAGCTACCCCATAGGACTCCTCTCCCATAAATCTTTGCTCTACCCAGCATGCCATGTTCCTTTTTTGTCCTCCTCCGTTAGACCAGTGGATGGTTTAAGCTACCGAAGATGCCTTACCACTTAATATTGCCAGGAGAATACGTCCCTCCTATAGGCCCCAGCTGAGAGCGGGGTATGGAGCGAGCAGAGTAAGCGCTGAAGATTCAAGATTTGTGTGCGCTGGCCTAATAGCCCAGCTGAGAGCAGGTGGCCATTATCTGCAGTTGGACACAAAGATGCAAGACTCCTTTTTCCCTGGTGGCATAGCGGAGGTAGAAGTGGTGAGATCTACCCTTTTTTCTGGCTTCACATGGCAGAAAGTGTTTGTTTTACCTGTGGTATTGTGCTTTTTTCTTCCCCTTTGTCTTAATGCTTGCTCTGCTGACAGTCATGGCGGCCACTGTGTACGCTGGCCACCACTTCCATCTTCCTTGTTCGTTCGGCGCATGCGCAGATGGGGAATATGAACGAAGGCCTGGTTCGTGCATGTGTGTGCGCACAGGGACCGGCGGCGCCGATTGATGACGTCATACCACTTGTTTTTAAGCCGGAGAGCCCCACGCAGCCTCGGGAATGCTTGTGGGCTCTGCGGCAACTTCTCCAGGCTGTTTGGTCAAGCTCTTCAGGTAAGTGGATGGTGGTGGGAGAGGGGCAGCTTATTGTTCTTTATACTAGCCTTAGACACAGGCTGGAGACTGTGCTTCCTTTCTCCTATGGGTCTTCGGTCCAGGATGGATTCCTCTCTGCCCCCTAGTGGCCGGCCCTCACATAACAGGTACCATTAGGTTCCTGGGATGGGGGGATTAGCCTGTTAGTCTGGGATTACTTGATGGAATGACTGCAGCAGTAGTTTTCTTTTTTCCTTTCAAGCCCTCATAGGTCTGATTCACATAGAAGCTCACAGAAAAGGAGTGACTCTTCCAAATCTCACCATCAGCATTCATCATCTAGATCCAGACAGCATCGATCTCACTCTGGGTCAGTGCACCGCAGTGAAGTTACACGTCATCACTCCCCTTCCCGTCCCAGGAAGAAAATGTGTTGGGGATGCAAAGTGATTGTGTCTGCAGATAGATCCCTGTGTGACTCCTGCTATGGGAAAGCAGTGGGTGAAAGAAAAAAACCTGATCAGCACCTGGAGGCTGTAATTAGACGGGTGATTCCTTGCTGGAAAGAGAAACCCGCCAGCCTTGTGTGTCTCCTGCAGTTCCTTCCAGATCATTGGCAGCTAAGAGCGATGGGGATGATCAATTGGATCCCTTCCAGCCTAACCAACAATCTTTGGACCACTCAGACAGTGAGTCACAGGATGAGACACCGGAAGTAGGGTTTAGGTACGCATTGGTACCCTCTCTGGTCAAAGCGGTCAAGGAGGTGTTGGACTTGAAAGAAGCAGAAGTTCCACCTCCAAAACCAAAGAAGCTGTTTAAACAGCTTAGTAAAGAACGCTCTCACTTTCCCTTCCTAGCAGAGCTGGAGGAAATCATCACAGATGAGTGGAGTAAGGTGGAAAGAAGAGGTTTACTTGCTTCAAAAGTTCAAAAGCTCTATCCTAGAGTTGAGCGAACCCGAACTGTAAAGTTTGGGTCCGTACCAAACTTTTGGGTGTCCGGGACCCGAACCCGGACTTTTCAAAAAAAGGCCAGGTTCAGGTCCGGGGTTCTGGTAATTTAATAAAAGTTTTGAAAATTGCTGTAACAAAGTCCTGGAAAGTCCTAGAGGTCTGCAAAAGGAAGGAAATTGGGGGTAAGGGTCAGACAAGTGCCCTACAAAGAAATGGGGATAGGGAAATAACTTAAAATAATTAAAAAAAAAATCACATAAAAAAATCAAAAATGGAGGTGGATGTGGACCATCTTCAAACTGTGTGAGAAATGTATAAATTAGCCGGGAGAAGCCATAGCAGTGCTTTAAAATCATCTTCAAACTGTGTGTGAAAAGTATAAATTAGCCGGGAGAAGCCATATCACTGTTCTACAATCATCTTGCGCCTAAAAGTTCGGGTCCCCATTGATTTCAATAGGGTTCGGGGTCCGGGTCAAAGTTCGAGTCCTGTCCGGACCCGAACCCGGACTTTGTCCCAAAGTTCGGCCGAACCAGCAGAACCCGAACTTCCAGAGGTTCGATCAACTCTACTCTATCCTTTTAAGGAGAAAGAAGTGAAGCAGTTGGAGGTAGCGCCGCTTGTGGACGCGGTCCTCATGAGATTGGCAAGATATGTAACCCTCCCTCTGGAAGATACGGTCTCCTTCAAAGACCCCTTAGAAAGAAGGATTGATACGGATCTAAGGTGGGTATATCTTGGTGACACTTTCCAAAGCTATGGAGATCTGGTCAGATAAGGTGGAGGTAATCTTAGCTGGGTTTTCCACTAAAGCGGCCAGAAGTTCACCCATACAGGAACTGAGAATGGCCTCTGCCTTCATGGGGGAGGCATTCCTAGACATTATCCATCTCCTGGCTCGAGCATCAGTCACGGCTAAGCGGGCTCTTTGGCTCCGGCCGTGGCGGGCAGATCCGGCCTCCAAGCAGGCATGGTGCTGCATTCCCTTTGAGGGTGCTTCTCTCTTTGGGAATAAGCTGAATGAAGCTATCACACGGGCTACGGGAGGGAAGTCTGGGTTTCTTCTCCAGGACTGGCATCAGCCAGGACACAAGCTTCCCTCAGCAAGAAAACAAGGCTTTGATCGCAGTAAAGGAGCATGCAGTTACAAGCCTGGGCATGAATTTGGAAGATCCTGGAGGGCCAGGTGAGCAGGGAACCAAAAATCCTAAAAGGGAAGTTCCACAGGCGGAAAGGGGCCATCTAAGTCTTTTTGAGGTTGGGCCCACTCAGACAATCCCAGTCGGTGCCCACCTACTTCACTTTTGGCATGTTTGGGTGGCCTCAATTTGCGACTTTTGGACAATCAGAATTGTGTCCGCGGGTCACACCTGAGTATTCAGAAGAATCCCAAAACTAAGATTTGTCCCTACAGCTGTTCCATCATCAAGGGAAAAAAGGGAAATCCTGTTTACCTATGTGAAGACTAGAGTTGAGCGAACCCGAACTGTAAAGTTCGGGTCCGTACCGGACTTTGGGGTGTCCGTGACCCGGACCCGAACATTTGAAAAAAAGTTTGAGTTCGGGTATTTGATCCCGCCTGTTGAATAGCTGCAGGGCAGCCAATCAACAAGCGTTTCACTGGTTTGCCCTTAGAAGCCATCACAGCCATGCCTACTAATGGCATGGCTGTGATTGGCCAGTGCATCATGTGACCCAGCCTCTGTATAAGCTGGAGTCACGTAGTGCTGCATGTCACATGCTCTCAGACTAGTGTAGGGAGAGGATGCTGCCGGCACTGTGAGGGACAGATTGCAGATATAATAACATCTCATCCTGCATTACAGAATGATCTGATTCTGGACTAGGTAGATATTACTACTACTGCTTTGAGGGACAGATTGCAGATCTCATCCTGCATTACAGAACGATCTGGTTCTGGACTAGGTAGAGATTACCACTACTACTGCTTTGAGGGACAGATTGCAGATCTCATCCTGCATTACAGAACGATCTGATTCTGGACTAGGTAGAGTCTACTGCTTTGAGGGACAGATTATTGTTCTAAAATCATCGCCTACTCCTATAGGGTCAGGTCCCTGCTGTTGCTGTAAGGGACAGATTATTGTTCTAAAAGCATTGCCTACTCCCATAGGGTCAGGTTCCTGCTGTTGCTGTAAGGGACAGATTATTGTTCCAAAATCATCGCCTACTCCTATAGGGTCAGCTTCCTGCTGTTGCTGTAAGGGACAGATTATTGTTCTAAAAGCATCGCCTACTCCTATAGGGTCAGGTCCCTGCTGTTGCTGTAAGGGACAGATTATTGTTCTAAAATCATAGCCTACTCCTATAGGGTCAGGTTCCTGCTGTTGCTGTAAGGGATAGATTATTGTTTTAAAATCATCGCCTACTCCTATAGGATCAGGTTCCTGCTGTTGCTGTAAGGGACAGATTATTGTTCTATAACCATCTCCTAGTTCTAAAGGGAGAGGTTCCTGCTGTTGCTGTAAGGGACAGATTATTGTTCTAAAATCATCGCCTACTCCTATAGGGTCATGTTCCTGCTGGTGCTGTAAGGGACAGATTATTGTTCTATAATCATCTCCTAGTTCTAAAGGGAGAGGTTCCTGCTGGTGCTGTAAGGGACAGATTATTGTTCTAAAATCATCTCCTAGTTCTAAAGGGAGAGGTTCCTGCTGTCGCTGTAAGGGACAGATTATTTTTCTAAAATCATCTCCTAGTTCTAAAGGGAGAGGTTCCTGCTGTTGCTGTAAGGGACAGATTATTGTTCTAAAATCATTGCCTACTCCTATAGGGTCAGGTTCCTGCTGTTGCTGTAAGGGACAGATTATTGTTCTAAAATCATCACCTACACTGCCACAGCCACGGCCTTGTCAACCTCTAGGCTCCTACTCCACATCCACCCCCTTCCCATTTTTATTTTTTTTATTGACTTTAAGTTATTTTTCCTATCCCCATTTTTTGTAGGGCACTTGTCCTACTCTTACCCCCATTTTACTTCCTTTTACAGCCCTCTAGCACTTGCCAGGACTTTTTTACAGCCATTTTTGTGCCGAAAAGTTCGGGTCCCCATTGACTTCAATGGGGTTCGTGGTCCGGGGTAAAGTTCGGGTCAAGTTCGGTACCGAACCCGGACTGTTTCGCGAAGTTCGGCCGAACCCGCCGAACCCAAACATCCAGGTGTCCGCTCAGCTCTAGTGAAGACTCTACTGGACCAGGAAGCGGTCAAGATAGTGGCGAACGATGAGAAAGGACAAGAGATGTATTCTCCATTGTTCCTGCTTCAAAAGAAAAATGGCTCATGGAGATCGATTTGACTCACCTAAATCATTTTATTCAGGAGAGATTCAAGATGGAGTCTCTGAACTCTATCCAGCAGGCAGTGCAGCCGAAAGATTGGTTGATTTCCATCGATCTCAAAGACTCTTACTTTCATGTTCCAGTAGCAGCAGAGTTCCAGTGCTGTCTACGTTTTGCCATAGGCCTGTTACACTGTCAGTTCACCTGCCTTCCATTTGGCCTCACGATATCTCCAAGAGTTTTTTCCAAGGTACTACTGGCAGTAGTGGCACTGTTGAGGGTCAGGGGAGTGCATCTGTATCACTACTTGGACGACCTCCTTCTGTTATCCCAAGACAGAGAACAGCTGCTGGTTCATCATGATTTAGTAATCAACACCGTGCAAGAGTTCGGTTGGTTACTGAACAGAGACAAGAGTCCTCTGCAACCATCTCAGTCTCTCATCTTCCTGGGAGCACACTTCAACACAGAGACAGAGACCATCTCTCTGCCATTAGAAAAAATAAGAGTAATACAGAACAGAGTCTATTGAGCCCTCTCGCCTCCATGGCTCTCAGCCCTCCATTGTCTGAGGGTAATTGGGACGATGACAGCTTCCATCCCGATGGTGAAATGGGCCCAGTGGAGGATGCACCCATTCCAGAGGGCATTCTTGCAGCAGTGGGAGTCCCACAGCAAGACCCAACAGATCCGGATAACATCTTCCATGAGACAGTCTCTCCATTGGTGGCTTCACAGGTCGAACCTCTCCAAGTGTGCCTCTTTGAATCCGGTCACCTGGGTGACAGATACCTCGGATGCCAGCAGTTCAGGATGGGGGGCCCACTGTCAATCAGAGATGGCTCAGGGCAAATGTGACTTTTCCTCTCCGAAAATAGTCTGCAAGGTCCTGGAACTACGAGCAGCATTCAAGGCCCTACTAGCCTTTCAACATCTGACAATGAATTACTCGGTCATGCTAAAGATGGACAACACGACGGCAGTAGCCTATGTGAGAAGGCAGGGAGGGACCTGCAGTGGGTCATTGTTGAGAGAAGTTCAGCCAATAATGGATTGGGCTCAGAGAAATCTAGGCAACATTTCTGCAGTGTATATTCCGGGTACACGCCCAGACGAATTTTCTCTCCAGACGCCATCTCGACAACAACGAATGGTCCCTGCACGAAGAGGTATTCAAGTGGATCCTGACATTGGGGATATCCCCAGAAGTGGACCTGTTCGCCTCGGCCTGCAACCGCAAGTTGAACAAGTATTATATGAGATCCCGGGATCCCTAAGCTTGCGGCATAGATGCAATCTCAGACCAGTGGAGGTTCCGCTGGGCTTACGCGATTCCTCCAATTTCACTAATAGGTCGGAGCCTGTGGAGATCCTTGCAGTACTGCCCTACTGGCCGAACAGGCCGTGGTTCCATCTTCTCACACTTCTCAGCTTCAGGGACCCAGTTCCTCTTCCGGTCAGACTGGATTTTCTCTCACAGCTTCGTCAACTGTACAATATAGGTCTTTCAGTTAGCTCACTTAGGGTCCAGGTGTCAGCTATTTCCACATTCATCGGCACTTCTTGGACAAGAGACAGTCTCATACATCAATTTTTCAAGGGAGCGGTCAGACTAAAACCACAAAGGAGACCAAGATTTCCCAAGTGGGACCTTCCTCTTGTTCTGGATGCATTATCACAACGAGCAACTTCTTCGTCAGAACCTCTGTTATTAAAAGAATTGACTATGAAGACAATTTTTCTTGTAGCAATAACTTTGGCCAAACGGGTATCAGAACGCAAAGATTTGGGGTCGAGGGAGCCCTTCTTAACCTTCTTTCCCAACACTGCCGTGTTGATACCCATGTTAGGAGCAAGACCGAAGCTAACAATAGTATTCCACGAGAATCAGGAGATTGTGCTCCCTACATTCAAGACATCAGAGGATGGGGGAATTCACCCCCTGGATGTGGCCCGCTCAATTAGTCAATATCTGGAAGCTATGGCCTCCTTCCGCAAATCAGAACATCCCTTTGTCCTTCCCCAGGGGAAAAACAAGGGCTCACAAGCCTCAACTAGGTCGGTATCAGCCTGGATTGTGCAAACCATACAGTGGGCATACAGAGCGAAGGGCTTGGCTCCTCTTGAGGCAGTAACGGCGCATTTGACTTGCTATATCACAGCTTCTTGGGCAGCCTCGCGTCATGTAGCACCAGATGTGATCTGCAGGGCAGCTTCATGGTCGTCCATACACACCTTTATGACTCACTATTGTGTCAAACCAGCTACTTTATCCTCTGTTAATTTTGGATTTCAAGTTTTGTCAGTTGACAATAATAATTAAAACCTTTTTTCTGTTATCAGCATTTCCCACCCGTGTGTGTAGCGAGTTATTTCTCACACATATGCTGCCATGGAGTCTGTCAGGAAAACAGAAAATTTATATCAAATACTTACCATAATTTTCCTTTCCTGATAGACTCCATGGCAGCAGGAGTTCCCACCCAAATGCCAGAGTAGGCTAGTTATGGAACATGACATGCTGGGTAGAGCAAAGATTTATGGGAGAGGAGTCCTATGTGGTAGCTGTGGTGGTGGAGCCACCCACACGTATGCTGCCATGGAGTCTATCAGGAAAGGAAAATTATGGTAAGTATTTGATATAAATTTTCCATTTTTATTACATTTTTAAAAATGTTTTCTTTTTTAACAGTTTTTTTCTAATTTTACTATTTTTGATTTACATAACATTGCGGCACTACTCTAGGGGCATTGCGGCACTACTCTAGGGGGTGATCAGGGATTTTTTTTTTTTACACTCTGTTATTGCTTATTGAGGATCACTGTTATAAGCAATAACTGTAATGAATGGCTTTCCATTTATGACAGCTTGCTTACTGCTGACTTGCTGTGATTGGCTACAGCTAATCACATCCTACAAGGTGCTATGTTTGGCCCAGGTACCATGTGTTAGCTGTGGTCCAATCACTGCATCACAATCCAGTCATGAATGGAAGCCATTCATGACTGTTTTGTTGACATTGTAATCATGTGGTCACTATGATCAATCAAAACAATCACCTGATACCCCAGCCGCTCAAAGTGGCCGGGTACCGAGAGCTATGATCTGCTGTGTTCACAGAACACAGTAGTCACAGAAACATGCTGCTGCTAGCCCCAGGGGGCATGCTAGTGCGCATGTGCTATGCGATGTACCAGTACATTGCCTAGCTTGGCTGTGCCTCCCATCCACAGTAGATGTACTGTGAGTTGGCGGCAAGCCGTTAAACAAAATGTTTGGTGAAGTACACAGGCGTTTTAATCACATTTTAAATGTGAGTGTTTTTATTGCTGTTATGTTTTAATAAATGCTTGGTTAAAGGGGATTAAGCGATGTTTGGTATTATTATTATCCCTGCATGTGACCTGTGGAGCCTGGAGGGGATGGAGTGAAGTCTTAATGAGTATAAGGAAAACTCTTGGAGTGCTTTTAGGATATACCTGAATTGGAAGAGGTCCCCAAGCACAGAAATTGAGTTATCAAAAGCATGTATTATATGCCCTTAAGGTGAGGACACAACTGGTGGTGGGCACAAGGTGCTGTGTGATCACTTTTAATAGGATTATTCGCTGGAATGAACAATGTGGTGGTATAACCATGACTCCTAATATTGGAAATGCTTAAAGGGTTTATCACATTGAGGACAAGACAGTTTTCAGCCTAGTGTTTGGAGTTGATTTACAAGGACTTTGACTGTATGGACATTGCACCAGAGCACTCTGTATGGTTGTCTTACATCTGATGAATTTTGCACATTAATGTCTGTACTATTTTCACTTTATATATGGAAACATTATTTTAGTAGTAGGTTTTATGGTATATGAGCGCTGCACTCTTATATGCACATATCTGTGTATGTACATATAATTTGTTTTACTTGCCACAATAACCACAGCCTGGGATATGGGGAGTGCTGGCAGCTGTTTAGTTAGGTTTAAAGTGTCTCACGAGGTTTCCTGTTTTATTACATACAAAGAATAAAAAGCCATGCTTTAGTATCAGTCTGTAAATTTCCATTACTAAACATTTATAAAAGTGCCATTGTTGTAATTTTTATATAAGTGTGAAATTCCTCGGCAAGTAATTTGCAAAGTTCATTAGTTACCCAAGACATAAATGGAGTACCCTGGTCTTAAACCTAAAATAACTTCTTGGCTATTGATTTGTCTGATGTGGTTTGGAGAGGAATCACTTCCAGATAATAGGCAAAGCCATTTTAATTAGTATATTGCTGCCCCCTAGTGTACTTCAATAAAGGGTTGACCATATCCATGGTGATGCTCTTGAAGGAGACCTTAAAGAAGTGGGCAACCAAAGGTATATGGATATGTGCTGAATGAAAAAACAAAACTATTTATGGCTAGCCTAACATAAAAAAAAATACCCAAACCAGGTGCTTTAGTTCCTCCTCCTTATTTATAGTTGTGAGTATCTTCAGCTATACAGCTGCTCAAAGCTGTAAGAGTTAGCAAGCCTATTATGGTAAGGAAAACAATAATGTGAATAATCAGCACCAAAAATATATGTATAGAACAGCAACGCAAACAGAGAATCCACCAACTCCACAAATAATCTTGAAAAAAAGTGCAGTGCTCAAAAGATGAAATAAAACTATACATAAGGTACTGAAAAAGTGCCACAATATCTATATAGTACAAAGTTCTCCAGTGTATAAATGGTGAGTTCCAGAGAAAGTGTCCAAATTAAGAAACTTTACATACAGAATTTGGACACTTTCTCTGGAACTCACCATTTATACACTGGAGAACTTTGGACTATATAGATATTGTGGCACTTTTTTAGTACCTTATGTATAGATTTATTTAATCTTTTGAGCGCTGCACTTTTTTTCAAGAAGCCAATTATGGTGCTATGAGCATCTCGATGGTTAGTAAAACTTGCAGATGAAAAGGGGGGTTTAGGGAAATGTGTACTGCAGATGAAAAAAAAAAGACAGAAGTAAAAGGGGAGCTTAATGAGATAAGCTTTGTATGAGACTTGTAAGGCTACATATTTACTCCAAATTAATATGTAAAATTTCACAACACAATTCAATTTCTCCTTGATTTATTTCTAATAAGCATGCTAACAAGCATGCTGTAGGAACTGGGACTCATTTAAGCCTATTGTCAGGCTAAGGCAACTGTAAATTAAAAAATCCAAACATTCAGTTTACAGAAATCAGTCTACATGGACTGAAGGTAATGTGACAAAAATGCTACATGCAAACACAATCAGGGCACATACCAAAATAACTGCAAAGGGAATGACTTGTGAATATTTAATAAAGCAGCATGCACAACTCAGTATACATTCTAAGAAAGGCTGTGAGCAAGCAGAGAGCATTGGTTCTACAATAAACAGCCCATCTGCTCACAATAGAAATAAAGACTTTAGTTCCACTTTAAATTGATGTGTTTATGTGGAATTTAACCATCCTCAACCTTACAGCAAAGGAAGCTGTGCCTTTGTTGAGTCACTGATGCCATGGCGCTACACACGCGATCAGTTTTGTTACCAGCCATTTCCCAGATAGCAAGCATAACTTGCCACACATTTGTGGCAGTGTTGAATTGTAAGTCTTGTTACACTTGCAGAGCACTTGAAGCACTTGAAGCTCAAGTTCTACTGGACATTTTTCCAATTTGTAGCAAATTTGTGTGGCAACTCTCTAGCATGAACAAAGTTGCAGTGGGGAGTCTACAGCAAGAGCTCTAGAAGTCACAGTGGCCCCTGTGATTGGATGACAATTGAGCAATAAAGATGGGCCGAACACCCCCCTATTTGGTTTGCAGCAGAACTCCCGAACAGGGAAAAAGTTCAAAACTCCATTGAAGTCTATGGGAGCCGAACATGAAAAATCAAAAGTGCCCATTTTGAAGGCTTAGATTCAAGTAATTGGCCATAAAGGGGGAATGGGGGTCCGGGTACTGCCATGGGGGACATGTATCAATGAAAACATTTTTTTAAAAAACAACTTTTTTTTTCAGGAGCAGTGATTTTAATGATGCTTAAAGTGAAACAATAAAAATGAAAGTGACTCATCTGTCCTAGGCTAATGACCAGGCAAGAAACAGAAAGTGGGCTGTAAAAGGTATTCACTGGCAGAAAAAAAGTGTTTTACTATCCAAAGTTAAAACAACAAGGGCAGAAGATTTAATAGATGGAAAGTTGAAAAAATGACTGAAGGTCCGCTTTAAGAGTTCCCTTCACTGGAACTAAGGGGCCAAGCCCATCCCCTGAAAAACAACCCCACACCATAATCCCCTCTCCACCAAATGATCTGGACCAGTGCACAAAGCAAGGTCCATAAAGACATGGATGAGCAAGTTTGGGGTGGAGGAACTTTGCTGGCCTGCACAGAGTCCTGACCTCAACCCAATAGAACACATTTGGGATGAGTATGTTAGTCTGGTGACACAGTATTATCCGGCATCTCATCCCATGTAGAATATTAGAGTTTTTGGGGGGTATGTGGGATTATCCCGGTGCCATAACAAACATAGTATTTGATAAAATAGAAAGATTTTATTAGTTCATGTTAAAAAGTTAACAGAATTAAAAACAATATATGCATTTTTGTCATTCAGCGAGCAGGGTTTTACAAAAGATGGTCATGATGTGGTGTGGTTACGACATGTTTAGCCTGCATAGGCTTCCTCAGGGAACTATAGACCACCAAAAAATTGTAAACATAACAAAGTATTAAACAAATCTGTACAAGTATTGCATTTATTAAACATTGCTTGTCTCATCCAGTCTAACCCTCATCTACTTACCCTGGGATGAATTAGAGCATAGACTGCAAGCTAGGCCTTCTCTTTCACATCAGTGCCTAACCTCATAAATGCGCTTTTGGAAGAATGGTCAAACATTCCCATAGACACACTCCTAAATCTTGTGGACAGCCTTCCCAGAAGAGTTGAAGCTGTTATAGCTGCAAAGGGTGGGCCAACTCAATATTGAACCCTATGGACTAAGATTGGGATGCCATTAAAGTTCATGTGCATGTATACTTTTGCTAATATAGTGTGTGTTACAAAGGACCCATGTTTTAGTTATTTGGCCTTTTTAGTTATTAGTTATTTTTTTTTTTTACGGAAAAGTAGATGAGACAGTGATCTCACAAGATCACAGGCACTCACCTTTTCCTTCTTCTTCACTGCATTAAACATTCTCTTCTTTTCTCTACAAACACGGTCTTCTAAGAGATGTTCATATGTTGTGAATATCTGCATTGTGTTAAAGGGTTAGTTCACCTTTACCAAAAAACTGCCTTTGTAGGGACGTCTGTAGATAAAATAAACTGTGCTGCTTTGGCCAAAGTTGAATAATGCCCTTGCTATAAGTTTAGGCCATTTATGTACCTGATGAAACCTGACTGGAATACCCCTAGGACTAGGGATGTTGCTAAGACTTACCCACTATTACTGTTTACCTTGCCATCTAAGGAGCAACTCTCAAACACTGAGCTCAGAGCTACTGCATCAGGGAAGAGAACGCACATGTGAGGGGGTTTGAATCAGAGAAAGAGCTCACACCTGTGATGGTGAAGGTGAACAATAACAGCTAAGCATATTAGCAACATCCTAGATATTTTCCAGTCAGGCTTCATGAGATATGAGGAGGTGCCTTTAAGGTGTGCTACACTGCGCCCCAAATGATTATTCATTTTTGTATGTAGAAAGTTCATATTGTGCACGTACGTACACAGTGGCCTCATTTATAACTACAACTAGGGCCATATTCCACTGTATGACTGTGTCAGTCCAGTTGTCCTTTATAGGGTTTTAATTTTAATTCACTGGTTCCTTTCACTGGTATTTTGCAGGACTGTAGCTTATAAATGAAGAAATAGAAAAACAGTTCATTAAATACAATGCTATATGTAAAGCCAGGTTTATCTTTTTTTTTCAAGGGATTTTCTAATGTTTTCTGTAGCTGCTTTTAGGTCCCTGCAACCTGTTTTGTACATTTGTAAGAAGAAAGGAAATCTAAAAATAATACAAAAACAAACAATATCATGAATTCGACATTTAGATATAACAGATGTTGGACTTCAACAGCAATAATGTTTCAAAATGACAGGGAAAAACTTCAGAAATTTTCCGTTGCCATGGAAACCTTGTGAAAATGTGGTCTGCTTTATCACATGGCAGAAGTAACAAGCTCTGTAAACAGCAGGGAGACTGTGAGGGTATGACAAGAGTTAGAGGACCATCCCAGTCAGCAAAAGCCATATATTGTTTGAGGAAAGAAACTGATGTACAGTAATACATTTTTTGCTTTTATCTATCTTCAAATGTTGATTTAGACTTCTATGAATGTTTTGTATAGGTTTAAAACTCACTAATCTCTCATTCAAACATACACTCAGTCTCTTATTTGTCACATCTTTCATTTTAGCTGCCTTTGGTCATGAGACTCCAGATAAGCATGTGAAAATCAAGCACTAATTACAGAACAAATGGAAATTTGACCTCATAATTAAAGGGATGGTAACATCAATTTTCATCCTCATTTGTATGGTGCAGACACGTACATGTGAATACATTTTCTTATTTTATATTTGAGCAGAGAAATTTAAACAGTGGGGGTCTTTTGTAAAGTGAAAATGCTTTGTGAGTTGTGAGTCATCGCTCCTATTCTGTGCACATTTGGGCCTATTTATGAATCCAATACTTGAATGGACAAGAGAAAAATATTTTTTTTTAATGAAACCTGTGCTTTGAGAAATATATGGGCCACTACTGCTGACTACACTCATATGTTTCTTGAAATGTTCCCTTAACCCAGTTATGTTTAACTATGCCTTGCTCCCTACTGCTCTAGCAGAGCCAGGAATATCAGCCCTGGGTAAGATCCATGTCAGAGCTTACACAGGGCTGATGATGTTATTTTCCTCCACATGTGACACTGTTGTGACCTAGTTGTTGGCCACTGAGTCCCAAGCACTGCATTCTGAGAGGAGGTCACAGATACTCTTTCATATCCAGAAGAACTGAGTATATACCAAGGGCTTTGACAAAGTAACGTAGTAGTAAGGAAGGTAAGTGGTTCAATGGGAGTTTGTGTGTGTGTTTGAATGTGTGAGAAAGGTAGCTTTTAAGAAAATGTATAATTTTGCTGTAAATTAACTGTCAGTTTAGATCTTAAACATTGCTAGATCACCTGATTTGAAAAATGCTACAGTTGTGTTGTGCTGTTAAGGTGAGGAGTAAGTCTGTGTGTTGGTTTTAACATTGTTCATGAGTTCCTGTTTATATTCATCTGTACTGGTAAAGTCTATCCAATGAAACCAATTTTTTCATCAGCGTCCTTAATGGTATGTTTAATGTCATTCATTAAATTTAACCATTGTTGCATTGTGGGTGGGTGTGACATTTTCCAGAGGCCAGAAATACACTCTTAACGTAAAGTTTAAAGAGAATGGTGTTATGGTGTAAAAAAAATGAAAGCAGTCTGTTGAAATTGTAAAGTCAATTTCTGCATTATAGTTCAGACTTTATCTAAAAAATATCATAATCTGGGATGGGGCAAGACCAAAGCATGTGTAACGTGTGTGCAGATAGGGAGCCACACTGCTAGCATAGATCAAGAAAATCTGGAAAAATTGACTGAAGCACACACTGGGTCCTATACCATTGTGTTAAAATGTTTTATTCAGGCTCCTTTTTCAAGAAAAGGAAGAGTGGATTCTTGGTAGGTATAAAATAATAATTTGTAGCAGTGGGAGAGAACATGATTAGTGAGTTCTAGTTTCAAGCATCCCTGTTTATAACGTGCCTTAGGTTGGTCAAAAGTCTTAGGAAGGAAATGAAGAGAGGAAAAGTAATAATTGTCTACATCTGTAATGTCCCAAGGATGCTAGATGAGTACCTAGAGAGATGTCTGTAATGTATAGCTATGTTGAGCAACTTATACATTTTTCACCCTGTACCTGGCAGTTGTCAATAACGTTGTGAAGGTCAGGTTTTAGAGTCCAAAAGGAATGTTGAATTTCCAATTATTGGAAAAATAGGTCATAGGTGTTCAGAAAGATGCATAGTGAATAGACCCTCATGTTAGTTTTTTAAGATGGGCCTATTATCAGATGAAGTTGAATGGATTGTGGGGTGGTTTGGAGGCACAAAGACAGAACCATCCAGAGAACTGAAACGCAGTCTGTTCCAAGAGTTTCCATAGCCTATGTTTATCATGTTTATACCTGTCTGTGCCCCGGGTTAAATGAATAGCAGTATGGTGTAATTTGATATGCATGTTAAGGCCAGGCCTCCTTTATTCTTTAATTTGCGTAACATAGTACATTTTATTTTGGGTGGATTGTTGGCTCAAACAAGTCTCTTAAGAAAAGAGTGGAAGTTAAAAAAGACTGAGGGATAAAGACAGGTAGTGTTTGTAAGGGATACAGTAGTCTCATTAGAACATTCTGTTGAATGAAAAGGTCTTTTAAGACCAAAATAATAAATTAATTCTTATGTTTTGCAGGAATAGGGAAGTTAAGATTAAATATTTCAGTAAGGTTTCTAATTAGAGGAACACTCAATTATTGAACCATTTCTGCCCAGCCACTGTACACATACAGCCGGGTGGGACAAGTGTCATTCTAGGAGGACTTACTCATATGTCCTGCCAGATGTCCTGCCAGAAGTACACCTTGTGCTTGCCTCTGGGATGCACAGTGGTGTAATTTATTTTTTCCAAAAGGTTTATTGAATGTTAGTCAGATAATGACAATTACATACATTGCAAGTCACAGATTATTCAAACATACATCGAAGGGTGAGTATATAATAAGAGAATACTTTAGTACAAGTAGAAGTGCTTCATGAAAATTTCAGTGGTGTACTTTTAACAGCAGTTAGAATGTATATCAGGTTCAGAAGGTTGCACATCTCTTATGTTACAAGAAGTGTGAGTTACAATGAGGCAAGTTTCCCCCACTCTCTCCCCGTCTCTCCATCATAACCATGTGTGGCCGTGAGGAAGAGGAGGGAGAGAAGAGGGAAAAAAGGACGGAGTAAGAAGATATATGGCGGGGTGGGGGGGAGAATAGGTGGGGGGCAAGGGATAATAGGGATGGAAATGGCTAGGTTGAAGTTAGGTTGTAGTTACTCGACTGTTTGTGTTGTGCTGGGTTTGGGCTGATAGCGATTTGTATTTCTTCTTTCAGGTGATTCCCATACATTCGTGGAACCGGCTAGAGTGTTTAAACTTGGTCCAGTCAGCCCATATTTTTGCATGTTTGACTGGGGTATCATGGGCTGTAGCTATTAGTTCTTCCATATCTTCAATTTTTTTAATTTGTTTGTACCATTCCTGTATTGAGGGGATTCTGGTGGTTCCCCAGGCTCTTGGAATACACAGTTTCACCGTATTAATCAAGTTCATGGTAAGGGATTTACAGTAAGAGCGTGCTTGTGTGGTTTGTAGGTGGAGTAGGAATTGTTTGGGGATTAATGCTAGTTTTTGGGAGGTGATATGGTTAATTTGGTCAAGGACTTTTTCCCAAAATGGGGTAATTTCTTTGTACTCCCACCAGATGTGCAGGAGCGTACCCGGGGCTTCCTTACATCTCCAGCAAAGGTTAGAGGTGTTATAAATGAAGACATTTAAGGTGGTTGGGGTGCAATACCAACGTGAAATCAGCTTGAAATTGTTTTCTTGGATGGAGATGTTTATGGAGCCCTTGTGCGTATGTTTATAAATCTGACTCCACTGTTCTTCTGAAATGTCTATGTGGAGTTCTCTATTCCACGCCGCACAGAACCAACCAGTATTGCTAGGGGTATTTGTACTGAAGAGTGAGTATATAGTGGAGATTATATGTTGCAATGGTTTTTTGTTGGAACACAGCTTGTCGAACGGTGATAGAGGCTTTTTCAGATTGCATTTTGTTTGGGTTGTTTGGATAAAATGTTTTTATTTTTTTTAATTCAATATCTTTTTATTGAGTATATTTCAAGTATAACAACATAAGTGAAGTATAGCATTATATGACAAATATTATCACTCAATCATTAGTGGCTAGTCAGAAATATAAGTAGTTAATTAGAAATACAAGTGGTATAACAGAAATACAGAAATGCAAAGATACAAATGAGTCATCAGCTGAATGTATATCAAATTGGCAATAGGAGATACTAAAGGTCGAACGGTAGGAGAAATAGCACCTCCATAGGGTGTGGTAGAGGTTGCCTTGGGATCCGCAGTTCCTCCAGCATAACGATTAAATATTCGGACCAAAGCGGACAATTTTTGTGGGGGTGAGGTACCATCTTTGAGACAGTTTCAAGGACATTTCCCAAAGGATGGAGTTTCTAGTTGCCTTGTAGTTATTTGTGAGTGCTACTTTACAGTGGCGTAGGGGGAATGTTTGCTTCAGGTCTTTCTCCCATTCTGTGTGGGGTTTTAACTTGTGTGGGTTTTTTTTTTTTTGCTGTAGCGCATTGTAGAAGAGCGAAATCGCTTTTGAAGTTGGATTTGGAGACGTTAAATGTGTCCATAGGAGTTGGGGGATTTTCAAGGGCCAAATGGTGAAGCATGAGATGCAGTGGTGGATGCGAATGTATGTAAATGTTTCTGATAAGAGTAGGTTGTACTCCTCTTGGAGAGCAGAGAAAGGTTTAGGGAGACCAGTGACCTCTACAAAAAGGTTGTTCACGTGTAGGATGCCTTTTTGTAGCCATCTTGAAGGTTGGATGAAGTCCATAACATGGCTTAGGGCAGATAGGGGGATTTGGATGTGAGTGGTGCATGGGTTGTCTTTAAATTCCCTGACCAGTGCTTTCCATGTGGACGCTGATGCTTACATAGCCAAGGGGAAGTGTGTTTGGGGTTTGACCTTAGTTAGAGGTACACTGAGCAACCATTCACGGATGGAGGTGCCAGGGGTGTATGAAGCCTCAATCCTACCCCATGCTGTTGTGGGGGTAGGGCCAAACCAATCTTTCAGATTGGATAGGATTGCAGCTTTATAGTAGTCAGCAAAGTCTATGTAGCCGGCGCCTCCCACTTGCCTATGCCGAATCAAGTTATAATGGGCCGCTCTTGGTTTTTTCCCCGGCCACACAAATAAAGCGAGTAAGGACTGTAGGGATTTGAAGTAAGAAGATGGTATGGGAATTTGGAGAGTGCGGAAAAAATGGAGGAGCTTCAGGAGGTGTGTCATTTTAAAGGTCACCAGTCTGCCTATCCAAGAGAGTTCCAATTTGGATAGGGTAAGAAGGTCAGATTGGAGTTTAGATCTAAGTGGGAGATAGTTGTTTCTGAAGAGTGATTTTGATGATTTGGTAAGGTTAATACCTAGGTAGGGAATACTATCTTCCACCCAAGTGTATGGGTAATGTTGCTGCAATAGGAGTTGAGTCGTTGCGTCTACATTTAGGGCCAAGATAGATGATTTGGAGTCATTCAGTTTATAGTAAGAAACAGAGCTGTACCACAACAGTATTTTTTGTACTTCAGGGAGTGAAGAAGTGGGGTTGGTAAGAGTTAATATGACGTCGTCGGCGAACAGATTTATTTTAAATTCTTGAGAGGCTATTCTTATTCCGGTAATGATGACGTTGGATTTAATATGTTCGGCTAGGGGTTCTATCAGTAAGTTACAAAATAAGAGGGGACAGGGGGCACCCCTGTCTTGTGCTGTTTGAAATTATGAACGGAGTTGATAGGGTGTCTGATGTAAATACTCTTGCCGATGGGGCGGAATATAAAGTCATTATTGCGTTAAGAAATTGGCCGGAGAAACCAAATTTGGATAGTACGGAGGAGAGGTAGATCCAGTTCACCCTGTCGAACGTCTTCTCTGCGTCTAATGATAGAAGCAGAGAAGGCGTTTCGGATGTTTCTGCAAGATGCATCAGATCCAGTACCTTCCTTGTAGCGTCTGAGGACTGGCATCCCTTAATGAACCCATTTTGATCTTCGTGGATGAGAGATGGAAGTAAGGCCGCCAGCCTATTGGCCAGGAGTTTGGCATAGACTTTAACGTCAAGATTGAATAATGAGATTGGGCGGAAATTTTTTGGGGCTGTAGGTTCTTTTCCCGGTTTGGGGAGGGTCACTATAGTGGCCTCTAACATTTCAGCTGGGACGGTGGAGGAGGAGGCAATCTGATTCAGGGCATTTGTCAAATGGGGTATTAGTAACTCTTGATAGTGCTTATAATATTCCCCTGGGAATCCATCAGGACCAGGTGATTTGGCTGGGGGAAGATGTGAGATAATGTCAGCGATTTCTGAGGAGGTAAAAGGTGTGTTTAGGTCGTTGATCTGTTGCTGGGACAGGGAGGGAAGTTTAATTTGTTGCAAGAAGGCTTGTATTTCGTCATGTGTCGGTTAATGGGTGTGGGTGTCTGATTTTAGGTTGTATAGCTCACCATAATATTGGCTGAAGGTGTCAGCTATATCTTGGGGTTTTAAGATTTTTTCATTCGTAGTTGGGTGGATTAAATGTAGGATTTTGGATTTGATACGGTGGCCCTTAATTCGGGCAGCCAGAGCTTTCCCCGCTCTATTACCTGTAGTGTACATTCTAGCCTTCAGCTTCCTCTGTGACCTGTCAAAGGACTCCAGAAGTGGAAGTGGAAGGGAGAGCCTTGTTCCTCTGATCTACCCCTAGTATGGCCGCATTAAGTTCTCTTAAATGTGACATCCTCTGTTTTTTAACTCTGGATCCTAATTGGATAAGGACACCCCTCATCACTGCCTTATGGGCAAGCCACACCGTCACCGGGTCTGAAGTTGTGGTGGAATTAATATCAAAATAGCTTTGAAGTTGATGCTTGAGATTAGTCTTGTGAGGATCGTTTTGGAGGAGGTGAGTATTCGCACGCCATCTAAATGCGCGTGGGTTGTTGGATTTGTCAGATAGTGAGATGCTGATGGGTGCGTGGTCAGACCAGGTGACAGTGTGGATCGCACAGATGTTACATTATCTAGAAGCCAAGTATCAGCGATAAACAGATCAATGCGAGAATAGGTGTTGTGACGCGGCGAGAGGTAGGTATAATCCCTCTCGCTGGTGTGACAACACCTCCATATATCAAGAAGCTCGTTGTTAGTCAGAAGGTCTCCCAACAGGGAGTTGTATCTTCTGCTCGTGGCTGTCGTGTCTAGCTTGGTGTCTGGAACTGTGTTGAAATCACCACAGATGAGGAGATGCCCATGTTGGAGCGATTTTGCCTTCTTGATGACTGACTTGAGGAAGCGTGTTTGCCTCTGGTTAGGGGCATAAAGGGATACTAAGGTGTAGTCTACTGCATTGACCGTACACACCAGAATTATGTAGCGACCCTCTGGGTGAGATATAACCTGGGCTGCATGGAAGCTTGTTGTGTTTCTAATTGCAATAAAGATTCCCCTCTTTTATTTGGAGTAGGATGCTTCGAAGTACTGCGTGAATTGAGTGTGGGTGCACAATGGATGGTTGTCCTTTATGAAGTGTGACTCTTGGGCACACAGTACGTCACAGTTATGATGAAGAGCTGTTCTGGGTGATTTAGTCCATTAGCGTTGATGGAAAGTATGTTTACCGGCATGGTGTGGGTACTGCAAGGTGCG
The DNA here is from genome assembly GCA_018402905.1 of Glandirana rugosa. Taxonomy (NCBI): domain Eukaryota; kingdom Metazoa; phylum Chordata; class Amphibia; order Anura; family Ranidae; genus Glandirana; species Glandirana rugosa. Next base: position 296,277 of record BLSH010529487.1, read on the forward strand.
AGATAACACAACTCACTTTTCTGTAGGTAGCAGATAGGCGGCTGGAGTCACTATCATGGGAACACTTCATTCTCCTTCTGTAGGTATATGTCTGTATTCTGACTTGGTTCTTTCAGAGAGGGCTGGGTAGTAGTCCGCTGATGACCACAGGTAGTAGATGGGAGAGAGGAAAAAAAAAAAGGACAAGAACAGAAAAAAAAAACAAAAAGAAAACGAATAACGATAGCAACAACAAAATAAACAAAACACAGGAACCCGAACCAGTGCGACTCAGGGGATCAAGCGCCTGAGATTACGCAATATTGGTATCTTCGCTTAGATATGGTTCACTGGCTCAAGTTGTGGGTTACGGCTGTTCAAGATTGCAAACCGTTTCAAGCTGGGTGGGGTAAAGTCTATTGATCTTGACCGGGGAGGTGGTGATGGACTTTAAGCAGGCATTATTAGGTTCTGCATATGCGTTGATCTTTCTTGCTACCCCTCGGATGTTTAGGCATATCACCTCTAGGGGAGAGGTTGTGAATGGCAGGAGGGTCTGGGATGATGCCCCATTGATGGAGCAATTGCATGCCTTTTTCTAGGGATGCAATGGTATGCTTATTCCCATTATGTGTCACCATAATTGTGGCTGGGTGGCCCCATTTTTACATCACTTTGTGATTTGTCAGAGCTTTAGTGATAGTCTTTAATTCCCTGCGAGCTTGCAAGGTATGTTTGGAAAAGTCTGGGTATAGCTGGATTCGTTCGTACGGTGCAGGAAAGGTATTCAACGAATGTGCTTTGACTAGGATCCGTTCTTTGGTAGTGAAAAAATGTATTTTCATCAAAACGTCTCTGGGAATGTTTTCCTCCAGGTGACTAGGTTTGGGGATCCTATGGATCCGGTCAATTGTCATATCCAATTGCGACAAATTGGGTAGCAGGGCAGAGAACAGATCGGTGGCATATTTTGGAAGGTTTAGGGGAGGGACCGATTCAGAGACCCCGCGCATTTTGAGGTTGTTACGTCTGCTGCGGTCCTCGAGGTCCGCTAATTTGTCCCTGATCCATGATGTATCGTCTTTTTGGTCGGCATATGCATCGACCAAATTGTTCACTGTATGGGCACAGTCAGTAAGTTTGTTTTCCAGATGCTGGACCCTGTCCCCCATTTGGTGCATTTCGTCTGACATTCTATTAAAAATAGAAGAAAGATTGGTCATAAGTGAGGATTGTAAGGACAGCAACATGTCCTTCATGGTTGTGTCCAGGACCAGCTGTCCCAGTGTGGGGAATGAGGCAATAGAGAGGTGCGTGTTGTGGTCTAGGCCTGAGGCGTCTGATTGTTGTTGTGGGGAATCCAGGCACATCCTGGCCTTGGCGGGGCTGGCGGAGGTCGGGCTGAGTCTGGGTGAATTAGGGTGTGATTGTTGTTCGTTGTCACCCTGGAAGTCCTCCGAATCGGCATCCGGGAGGTCAGTGTAGGCCGCAATGGAGCGTTGGGCTGAGGAGCCTGCGCCATCTTGGATCTCCCCTCCATGCAGTGCCGGCCAAAAAAAGAAATCGGTGAGCTTTTGCGGCTGCCTCTCCTCCTTTCGCTTCTGATGCATGATCCCCCCCTTGAGAGCTGTACTTAGATGGTGGGGAAAAGCTGTTGGATGGTGCCTGAAAATGCTTAGTCGTCATTGTTTACCCGGTTGGCTTGAGGTGCTCACGGCTTAGGCTGACATTCAGTGTGCTCACAAGCCATGCCCTCCTGGATAAAATGTTTTAATTGTATGTATTTTGAGTAGTTTATTGATGAATTTGGACCATGTTTTTTTGATGGCTTCAAGGGATAAAGTCTTCCTATTGGCGGTCAAGTGGTGGATCTGTATGTCATTATTTGGATCTATTCCTGACAGGAAATGGTCATCTTGTAGCCCAGGGAGGAATTCCGGGTTTTTGGTTAGGGGGGTCATAGGTCCAGGCACTGTGGAGATATCTTTGGTTCTTGAAGCTTCTTTAAAGCTGTGTAGTGTAGGACCTATTAGGGGGTGGTCTTTCAGGTCTTTAGGTATCAGGTCATTGCATATCCAGGGTGAGTGCTGTAGGGATATATTTGAGGTGGCTTTTTCTAAGAAGACCCAATCTTTGATATTGTCATGTAAGTTCCAATCTACTACACGTTGTAGATGGCATGCCCAATAATAAAGTTTTATGTCGGGGACACCCAGTCCTCCTTTAAGTTTGGGGAGGGTGAGAAGTGAGTAGGAGATTCTAGGTTTTTTATTGTTCCAGAGTAGAGTTGAGCAAACCCGACCTGTAAAGTTCGGGTCCATACCGAACTTTGGGGTGTCCGTGACCCGGACCCGAACCCGGACATTTGAAAAAAGTTTGGGTTCGGGTCTGGGTTTGGGTATTTGATCATGCATGTTGAATAGCTGCAGGGCAGCCAATCTACAAGCATTTCACTGGTTTGCCCTTAGAAGCCATCACAGCCATGCCTACTAATGGCATGGCTGTGATTGGCCAGTGCATCATGTGACCCAGCCTCTTTATAAGCTGGAGTCACTTAGTGCTGCATGTCACATGCTCTCTGGGTAGTGTAAGGAGAGGATGCTGCCGGCGCTGTGAGGGACAGATTGCAGATATAATAACATCTCATCCTGCATTACAGAAGGATCTGATTGTGGACTAGGTAGAGATTACTACTACTACTGCTTTTAGGGACAGATTGCAGATCTAATAACATCTAATCCTGCATTACAGAACAATCTGACTGGACTAGGTAGAGTCTACTGCTTAGAGGGACAGATTATTGTTCTAAAATCATCGCCTACTACTATAGGGTCAGGTTCCTGCTGTTGCTGTAAGGGACAGATTATTGTTCTAAAATCATTTTACTTCCTTTTGCAGCCCTCTAGCATTTTCCAGGACTTTTTTGCAGTCATTTTTGTGCCGAAAAGTTCGGGTCCCCATTGACTTCAATGGGGTTTGGGGTAAAGTCCGGGTCAAGTTCGGTACCGAACCCGGACTTTGTCCTGAAGTTCGGCCAAACCCACTGAACCCGAACATCCAGGTGTTCGCTCAACTCTATTCCAGAGGAATTGGGTGGATGTTGTTTTAAAAAGGCAGGGGGTAGAGTAATAGGGACAGTCTGCAGTATGTATAAAATGTGTGGGAGGATATTCATCTTGAATATGGCTATTCTACCAAACCAAGAAAAGTGGGGTTTACCCCATTTTTTGAGGTCTTCCTTGATGTTGAGTATTATGGGTATGTCGTTTTTGCTGTAAAGATCTGTTGTTTGGGTCGTGAGGTAGATGCCTAGAAATGTAATTGCGTCTTTCCGCCCGGGGAATGGAAAGTTATCTTTGCATAATTTGACTTGTGAGGGAGGTAGTGATATGTTTAGTGCTTCAGATTTTGATAAGTTGATTTTGAAATTTGCGATATATTGAAGAGTTTGAAATCTTTTAGGATGTTCGGAATAGACGTAACCGGATTTGTTAAAAACAAGAGTATGTCATCCGCGAAGGCAGCTATTTTATAGTGCTTTCCTGAAACATCTATCCCTTTTATGTCAATGTAACTCCTTATTCTTCTAAGGAAAGGTTCAAGGGTTATAATGAAAAGTATTGGAGATAGGGGGCATCCCTGTCGTGTTCCATTTTGGATTGAGAAGGTGTACAATAGGAGGCCGTTGACCCCCACTCTGGCTGAGGGTTTTGAGTAGAGTGCCATTATGAAAGTGATGAGTCTCGGGCCTAGTCCTAATGCTTGTAGGGTTGATTTAAGATAGTCCCAAGCCAACCTATCAAACGCCTTCTCGGCATCCAGTGAAAGAAAGAATCCCTGGGATTTGTTTTGGTTTAACCAGTATTGTATGTTCAGTGCTTTGATAGTGTTGTCTCTATCTTCATGCCCTGGGATAAAGCCTACTTGGTCTTTATGTAGTAGGTCATTGATTAGAGGGAGAATATGATTGGCTAGTATTTTAGCGAATATTTTTAGATTGGTGTTTAACCATGATATAGGGTGGTAACTGGATATTTGGGTTGGGTCTTTGTTGGGTTTAGGAATGACTGTAATATGGGCTTCAAGTAGATTGTGTGGGTGTGAATCGTTGTTTGCTAAATGATTGAATGCTCGTAGGAATTGTTGGGCTAGTATCTCAGGAAAGGATTTGTAGTAAGAGGCAGAGAAGCCATCTGGCCCTGGGCTTCTCCCTGTTTTGGTTTGTTTAAGGGCTGACATGAATTCCTCTTCAGTTATTGGACCGTCTATACTCATGGCCTGTTGCTTGTGAATTGATTTAGGTGAGTATTGTTTTAAAAATTCCTCTATTATGTTTTGTATAGGGCCTTCATGACCAGGAGGTCTAGGTTCTAGAGACAGGTTTTATAGGTTGGAGTAGTATTCCGCAAATTGGTTGGCTATGTCTCTGCTATTGGAGACAGGGTGTCCTTTAGAAGTGAGAATAGTTCGAATTGTGGATTTTGCTTTTTTTGTTTGCAATGTTCTGGCTAGGTATTTCCCGCTTTTATTGCTATGTTCATAGAAGAGTTTTTCTGTAAGGGCAAAGTTTTTCCTGACTTTACGACCTAATTCTTCTGAGAGAAGGGCGGGTGTTTGGATAAGCTCTGACAGAGTGTGGGAGGCTTTCGTTTTTTTGTGGGATTGTTCTAGCTTTTGTTTTTTTTTTAAATTAGTGTATCTATTTTGGCTTGCTTGGCTCGTTTATGGACTGTTGCTGCAGAGATTAGAAGGCCTCTTATCACACATTTGTGTGCTTCTCATTGGGTAGTGGGGTTAGTGTCAGGAGTGTCGTTGGTTAGGAAGAATTCAGATATACCTTTTTGTATGGTTGCAGTGTTTTCTTGGTTGGTCAATAAGGAAGAATCAAGGCGCTATGTTTTGGTGGGGTTTGGTGTATCAGGGAATGTGAGGGAGATAGAGATTGGGTGATGATCTGATAAGACCATCGCTTCTATTGTTGCCTTGGCGAGAAGGGGTAAGTCTTTTTGCGTGATCCATAAATAATCTATTCTTGAGTAGAGTTGAGCGAACCCTTACTGTAAAGTTCGGATTCGTACCAAACTTTGGGGTGTCCGTGACCGGGACCCGAACCCGGACATTTAAAAAAAAAGTTTGGGTTCTAGTTCTGGGTTCAGGTATTTGATCATGCAGGGCAGCCAATCAACAAGTGTGATTTTCCCTAGAAGCCATCACAGCCATGCCTACTAATGCCATGGCTGTGATTGGCCAGTGCATCATGTGACCCAGCCTCTATATGAGGCTGGAGTCACAGTGCTGCATGTCACATGCTCTCTGTGCTGTGAGGGACAGATTGCAGATAGATAGATAGATAGATAGATAGGTAGAAAATAGAGAATACTACTACTACTGCTTTTAGGGACAGATTGCAGATAGATAGATAGATAGGTAGAGATTACTACTAATACTGCTTTTAGGGACAGATTGCAGATCTCATCCTGCATTACAGAAAGATCTGACTGGACTAGGTAGAGTCTAATGCTTAGAGGGACAGATTATTGTTCTAAAATCATCTCCTAGCTCTATAGGGTCAGATTCCTGCTGTTGCTGTAAGGGACAGATTATTGTTCTAAAATCGTTTTGCAGCCCTCTAGCACTTTCTAGGACTCTTTTACAGTCATTTTTGTGCCGAAAAGTTTGGGTCCCCATTGAATTCAATGGGGTTCGGGATAAAGTTCGGGTCAAGTTCGGTACCGAACCCGGACTTTTTTCCAAAGTTCGGCTGAACCCACCGAACCCAAACATCCATGGGTTCGATCAACTCTATTCTTGAGTATTTATTGCGCGGTATGGAATAGAATGTGTAGTCTTTCATGTCCGGGTGGAGGGATCGCCAACTATCATGTAAAAGTGTTTCTTGTAATTGTTTTTTGATCTGCTGTAGAGCCCGGAATGATAGGGAGTAAGTGCCAGTGGAAGTGTCTTCTAGGGGATTTAGGGCCACGATAAAGTCCCCTCCCAGGATCAAAATGCCTGTTTTAAATGCTGTTAATTCCATAATAACTTTCCTGAAGAAGGTGACCTGGGCTTTGTTTGGGCTATAGATATTAGCAATGGTGATAGGTCTTCCCCATAATGAACCTTTTACGAACAGGAAGCGTCCTTCATCATCATATAATGTGTCTGTTATCTCTAAGGGGAGATTTTTTGAAATAAGGGTTGAGACTCCCTTTGTCTTGGCTTGATTGTTTGTTGCATGCAACACCGTGGGGAAATCCCTATTGTAGAGCTTAGGGATGTTGTTAGTTCTGAAGTCGGTTTATTCGATTAATATAATATCTGCTTTGAGTTTTTCATGTGCGTATGGAGTTTATTTCTTTTTTCTGGTATATTGAGTCCTTTAATGTTGAGTGAGAGCAATTTAAGCAAAGCCATTATCGAGAGGGGGAAAGGGGAAAAAATGGGGGTTAGGACTCTAAGGGGGTGAAGGTGTGGGTAGGGGGGGAAAGGAAGTAGGGGAGTTGTTACAAATATCCAAGCACTGAATGAGACCTTCTCTTCAGTGAATTCAATAGGTGTCGGGGTATGTCAGCCAAGGCTTATCTGCCTATGCTGTGTTGGGGCTTGGTTGGTCAGCTGTCAGCGGCAGAGGAACCACACACTGACTCAGTGACTGGGAGTGTAATGGAGTCTTGATAACCTGCATATCCACGGTCCATCTCTGTTTGAATTGTTATCTGTGTGCTTAAATTTTAAGGGAGGAGGATTTAGTATCTGGAAGGTGGGGGGTGGGAGGGATGGGGGTTGTGTTGTAATTAGGTGTGTGGAGCACCGAGATGTTTATGTTTCAGAGGTAAGCATATTAACCATGGTTTCAGGAGAATCTAAATGCCCCCCTTCTATGACGTGGAAGTAAGGGGCAATCTAGGAAATAGCGATCACAGGTCAATTAGTTTTAGCATAAATTACACAAATAGGAAACGCAAGGGGAATACAAAGACACTGAATTTTAAAAGAGCCAACTTCCAGAAACTACGCTCCTTGCTGGAAGATGTTAACTGGGATAACATTCTAGGAACAATGAATGCGGAGGAAAAATGGGAGTGTTTCAAGAACACACTAAACAAAGTTATTAGCCAGTGTATCCCAACAGGAAATAAAATTAAAAGAGCTAACCAGAAACCAGGATGGCTTAATGCCAACATAAAGGCACACATAAAAGCAAAAAAGAAGGCCTTCAAAAAATACAAGGAGGAGGGATCTCAGTCAGATGTTAAGTACTACAAAACACACAATAAGGAATGCAAAAGGGCAATCAGAGCAGCTAAGATTGAACATGAAAGACACATAGCTGAGGAAAGTAAAAATAATCCCAAAAAATGATTTAAGTATATAAACAGTAAGAGAGGGGGGTCAGATCATATTGGCCCAATAAAGAATGATGAAGGTATTTTGGTTACAGAGGAAGGAGAAATGGCAACTCATTTTTCTCCTCAGTATTCACAAAGGAAACGGGGGGATCAATTATTCAGAACTACAATGCTGGTCCTCATGTCACCTCACAGGAAGCACCCTTGTGGCTGACTGAGGGTGAAATCAGGAATAGGCTTGAAAAACTGAACACCAATAAGTCACCGGGCCCAGATGGCTTACACCCAAGGGTCCTTAAGGAACTTAGCCACGTTATTCCCAGACCCTTGTACCTAATCTTTAAGAGCAGTTTTCTGACTGGTATGATACCAGCTGACTGGAGGAAAGCCAATGTGGTACCAATATATGAAAAAGGACCAAGATATATCCCTGGGAATTACAGACCAGTTAGCTTAACATCAGGGATAAAATATATCAAGAGCGACTTCAGGAACTTAAAATGTACAGTCTGGAGGAAAGAAGGGAGAGGGGAGACATGATTGAAACCTTTAAATACATCAAGGGGGTGAATAAGGTTCAGGAGGGCAGTCTTTTCAATATGAAACCAAAATCAAGAACACGGGGACATGACCTCAAACTAACTGGGGGGAAGTTAAAAACTAATCTTAGAAAGTATTATTTTACTGAAAGGGTGGTTGATGATTGGAATAAACTACCAACAGAAGTTGTGAGACAGTCAACAGTAAATGGCTTTAAACATGCTTGGGATAAACATAAATCCATAGTCAAACAACAAGGTTAATGTAAAAAAAAAATAAAAAAATAAAAAGGGGCAGACTCGATGGACTACTCAGTCTTTTTCTGCCGTCACTTTTCTATGTTTCTATGTTTCTATGTAACATCAATAACATGCAAGCTCTTGGAGGGAATAATAGGGGATTATATACATGATTATTGTAATGAGAATGGTATCATTAGTGGTAATCAACATGGGTTCATGAAGAATCGCTCTTGCCAAACCAATCTATTAACCTTCTATGAGGAGGTGAGCTGCTACCTAGATAAAGGAAGGCCTGTGGACGTGGTGTACCTGGATTTTGCGAAGGCATTTGATACAGTTCCCCATAAACATTTACTGTACAAACTAAGGTCCCTCAACATGGATCAAAGGGTGAGTACCTGGATTGAAAACTGGCTGCAGGGGAGAGTCCAGAGGGTGGTGATAAATGGGGAATACTCAGAATGGTCTGGTGTAGAAAGTGGGGTTCCCCAAGGTTCTGTCCTGGTACCAATTCTTTTCAATTTATTCATAAATGATTTGGAGGACGGGGTGAAGAGCTCAATCTCAATATTTGCGGATGATACCAAGATAAGCAGGGCAATAAACTCTCCACAGGATGTGGAAACTTTGCAAGAAGATCTGAACAAATTATTGGGGTGGGCAGGCAAATGGCAAATGAGTTTTAACATAGAAAAATGTAAGATAACGCAGTTGGGTACCAAGAACCTGAACCCTAACTACTCACTAGGGGGGAGCCCCTGGAGGAAACTAGGATGGAAAAAGACCTAGGGGTCCTGGTGGAGAATAGGCTCAGCAGTGGCATGCAATGCCAAGCTGCTGCAAGCAAAGCTAACAAAGTGTTGGCGTGCATAAAGAAAGGGATTAACTTCAGGGATAAATCAATAATTCTCCCATTATACAAGTCTCTGGTGAGGCCTGGACACCTGGAGTATGCCGTCCAGTTCTGGGCGCCGGTCCTCAGGAAGGAAGTCCAGGTATTGGAAAGGGTTCAGAGAAGAACCACAAAGCTAATTAAGGGATTGGAAGACCTTAGTTATGGGGAAAGATTACAAGCACTGAACTTATTCTCTCTGGAGAAAAGACGCTTGAGAGGGGATATGATTTTAATGTACAAATATTGTACTGGTGACCCCGCTATAAGGACAAAACTATTCAGTGCAAGGGAGTACACAAAGAAACGCGGCCATTCACTAAGAATAGAGGAAAGGCGGTTTAACCTTAAAATGCGTAGAGGTTTCTTTACGGTAAGAGCAGTGAGAATGTGGAATTCTCTTCCACAAGCAGTGGTCTCTGCCAGTAGTGTAGATACATTCAAAAAACTACTAGATGCACACCTAAGGGACCAAAGCATTGAGGGATATACAATGTAATACTGACATGAAAGCACACACATGGGTTGAACTTGATGGACTCGAGTCTTTTTTCAACCTCACTAACTATGTAACTATGTAACTATGAACTTTTCTTTTTTTTTTTCTCCCCTCTATTCCTCATGGGATAATGATGGAAAGTGTTACGGTGAGGGAAAACAAATCTTACCATCTTTTATATGTGTCTGCAGCGCTACTCAGTGGACAACCTAAGAGTGATAGGTAAGTTAACAGCAACCTCATTTAGTCAAGACACTAGTGAAGTAAACAGAACTTAATACAATATATCTCCAGTTATGATAGGCCATAGAAGGGCATATGGGTCCAGTAATATTTGCCATTAAATATTATTTAGGTATAATTATCTGGTTTATTGAATAGGGTTTTATGAATCTTCATGTAATTGGTTTCAATACATTTTAATTTAGAAGAGTGGGGGTGTGTGGTGCATGTCATCTATAAGTTGAGTGGACCAGATCCCATCACGGTGACATAACTGGAGAACAAACATTAATATAAGAAACGCATAAAAATGTATAAAGTATAGATATATGTAAAGATAACAATATACTATTTCCAACAAAGCCAGTATAGGTCTCAAGCTTGGTGATCCATTTTCGTCTGTTGGAGCTCAAGATCAAAGTGTTATCAGGTAACAGTAGGATCTTGGATATTTATTTATTTATTTTTTTTTTGATCACCCTAGGTGTTTACTGCTACAGTGAGGAAATATCAGAACCCATCTGTTGTGTTAATTAGCACTGTGTGAGTCTAGGTTATTGGTTGTATCGTGCTTTATAACCTATGTAAGCAAAAGTAGGAGCACAGTAATCCAAAAACATTGTAACATTGTTTAACTGTTTAGTCATGTAAATGGTTGCCCGTAACTCTTGGTAGGCCATGAAAATTTCATGGCAAACTTAGTCCTCCACAGAGGACTGATTTATGTCCAAATGTGTATATGCAATCCAGAAGGGTGGTTAAAGACCGTTTTGCATCAAGAGGCATTTACTAATCCTGTATCGTTTCTTGTAATACAGTATCATGAACATTGAAGATACTCATTTTACTTACATAAAGGGTGAGGTGCTGATCTATCTTGCGTTTGAGAGAGTAGCAATATAGTCAGGTATCAGGTATCATATATTATGGCCGTCATTCTTTTCTGGGTTTGCGATGTGCTGGTGAGGCTGGGACACTTCCTTCCCCTGGGGAGCCTCTGTTTGCTGGAGGGGAGAAGCATTCTCTGTGATGGAGGACCGTTGTTTTGTTGCAGATCCATGGGTTCCTCTGGGTGGTTCATATGAGGGCGCAGGTCGCTGTACCAATTAGGTAGGTCTATCAGGGGGATGTTCAATCTTTTGCAGAACACTGGTAGATCTTCTGGTACCTTCAAAAGTGTGGAACAGCCCGGAGGGCCAGCTGATAGGCAGAAGGGAAATTTCCACCTGTATGGAATGTTTCTCTCCCTGAGTATGTCTAAGAGCGAACAGAGGTCTTTACGCTGTTGTAGGGTTATCTGCCAAAGATCTTGATAGAGTTTTACTTCATACCCTTGATAGAGAATATGTCCCCTGGTTCTGGTTCTGCATAGAATATATTCTTTTAGCTGGAAGTTTACTATATGACATATTATGTCTCTGGGAGGATCATTCTCTCTGCCCCTGGGTCTTAGGGCCCTGTGGAACCTTTTCATTTTGATGGGTGTTTCTGGGGGTCTCTCTAGTAGGTCATTGAATATTGCTAGCAAGGTGGTGTGTAACTGGTCTGTTTCAAAAGCTTCGGGGAGCCCTCTTAGTCTCACGTGGTGTCTGCACCCTCTGTTCTCAAGATCTTCTAGATCTTCTAGATGGTGGTGCATATCTCTCATTTGCATGGTGTGCGGATCAATGGTTTGCGGTTTGAATCTTGATGTCATGTCTGGCTGTGGTCTCTTCGACTTCGTCTAGCCTGGTAACATTTTTATGGAAGTCAGCTCTTACATCTGCGGTTGCTGCAGAGAATGTATTTTTAATGTCAGCAGCAACAGAGTGTAAGTCTTTTAAGCTTAAAGCCTGTACCTGGTCTTGTTGCCGTGAAGGACTTCTGGCTGTATGTTGTGCTCTAGGTCTGTTTGGGCTGAGACTAGCATGTCTTATGTTCCTCTCTGCGGACTGTGACTCCACCATGGTTTTCCACGATTGGGACCGGAATATATCTGGAATTGTCACTGCAGAGGATGGAGGGGAGGCTCTAGGCGAACGGGATCATTGCAGGTGACTTGTCCCCTTTGTTTTAGCCCATCCCTATGCAGCGGTTCTCCTCTTACGGCTGTTAGATGGACCGCGGTGTGCAGGAGGCCAGGGCTTAAGCGATCATCTTCCTCTGTGGGACGTCCCACAGTTGTCTAGAAGTTTAATAGTTAAGATAAGCTTGGACAGGGTAAGATGGGTGGACCAAGATGGCCACTGTTGTTGTGCCTTGGGGGACCCAGGCTATGTTTGATGCTGTAGGTTGTCTCCCTCTGCTCCAGATCACTGAGGGGTATGGGTATGGGGCTGCAGAGTAGCCTTGTCTCGTGTTGTAATGTCTGTGGGGATCGTGTGGCCTCTGGAACTTTAGGCCGTGGCTCGCAAGATGGCCGCCGCACTAGGCCTCAGCAAACTGCGGATGGCGCTCCCGGCAGGATTTCTCCCTGGTGGTATGTTAAAGATGTCCTGGTGGGTGGTCGAGTGCCAGGGAGGTGGTATTAGGCTATTTTAGTTGTGGATGGCCTGTGGGAGATATGGATCGTGAAATGCACTAAAGGAGATATGGCGCGTGGATGCACTCCGCAGCAGCCTAGCTTTGCTCCGGGAGTGGGCCACTAAGGGGCATAATATGTGGCCCAGGTTGTAGTGGGGGATGCAGAGGGATGTTTTGTGAGGTTGAGGAATCTACTCGGTCAGGCTGTAGCATGGATTCCAATGGATTAGATCCAATGTGAGCAGAGCTCCTCAATCGTGCCTCAGCCGCCATCCACGCCAGACTACGCCCCCACCCGTTATTTGTGACTGCTGTGTCCACCAGCCGCTGTGCTGTGCCCTGTTACCATGTGACCATGTGACCAATCACATTGATCACATGTCGAGTAGTAAATAGTAGCTATCATTTATGACACCATAACTTACTACTGTGATCTCTGGGATAGGTCACAGTGATCACATTGTATGAACAACCCTGTACCATGTGATGTACTGTGGCCAATCACATCTATCTCAATTGTAAAGAATGGCATTATAAATTAATAATAAGCAATCATAGTGTAACCATGTAAAAAAAAGATCACTTCCCCAGAGTAATACCGTATCCCTTTGGTGACACTGCACTGCTCTGGAGACAGAATGTAAAAAAAAATAAAAAAAAATGTAAAAATTATTATTATTATATAATGTCACCAGAGAACGTGCTGTGTCACTATGCTGACTGCTGTGACAGTGATCATGTACAATAGCTGGCTGCTCTGATATCACTGCCACACCAGTCATATTGTTACTGATCACTGCCACACTAGCTACAGTGTCCTTGATCCTCGCCATACCAGTCCCAGTGTCCCATGTCCCTGATCATACATGGAACAGAAACCCTCATAAATGGGACTTTGAATGGCAACAGTACTGTTGCATAATGAATTGTAATTCGGAATACTTTATAGAAAAATATACAAAAAATCTTTATTATGTCACAAAATATAAAAACATGCTATACAAAGCTGAAAAGGCTATTCAAAGATATAAGTAGATTACAGTAATACATCACAAAATTTCCATTGGAGAATGTCAAGCATAGATCTCCAGATATTGCACACCCTTGTGCACCCAACACATTTCAAAATTTGCTTTCATAATCTTCTTCAGGGATTTATAGAATGCAGAGAACAGGGATCTATGTTCTATAATGAAAACATAACATTTAGAATATTGCCAAGAATCAATACCTGTTTGAAGGAGATTAAAGTAGAATAAATAGCCAGGATTAAAAATATGGATAAATATGGATATCGTCTTCCATTTGCCAAAAGGAGATTTGGATGAGACCTGGATGGCCAACCTGTGATCCACCGGTGTCGGTCAGAGCCAAGAAATAGGGATAATCACAAACCATTGTTTGGATATAGAAAATACCGCGGGCGTGGCCTGGACGCCGAAGGAGATGGCGGCTTGAGACTCCAGCTCCGCCACACCCCGACCTCTAGCTCGCTGTAAGAGAGCATCAGGACTGCCAAAATGGGCAAGGCACAAGGGGATCAGTCCCCCACTCGATCCTGCTCTCCCAGGGCACATCCGTCCGAGTCGGACGATTCAATAGCCAAAATATTCCGAGCTAAGCCCCGCGAGAGGAAGCCGGAAACACAGGCCCCAGGGGAAGCAGCGCGCCATGTTAGTCGCAGCCCGGAGAGACGCGAGGCTACAGGCACCGTAAGGAAACAGCAATGATTGGAAGATCAAGCTCACCAACCGGTCAGTATCGCTAATTTGCAAGCCATTGCTAAGGACATAAAAGCCACCTTTACAGCTGTAATAGCTGATCTAAGACAGGATTTTCATAACATGGTCTCCAGGGTAGAGGAAATTGAAGACACTACCGCACGCCATGACACTGACATACACAGGGCCAGGCAATCCATCGATGCAGATACCCTGCATCTCAGAGACATGCGACGCCACTTAGAAGACCTTGAAAATCGCGGCTGCAGGCATAATATAAGAATCATAAATCTGCCTGAATCAATTGAAAGCGATAATTTACTCCCCTCTCTCTTGGCCATTTTTAATGATCTACTAGGCAGACCTCTAGAAACCCCAGTTGATATGGAGAGATACCACAGAGCTCCCAAACCCAGGGGTAGAGATAATGACCCACCCAGAGACATAATCTGCAATATTTTCAACAATGCCAGACTCAGAAATCATATATCATACCAGGGCCATGAAATAAAACTATACCAGGACCTCTCCCAGATAACATTACAGCAACGAAGAGACATTCGCCCTCTACTGGACATCCTGAGAGAGAGAAATATTCCGTATAGATGGAAATTTCCTTTCTGCCTCTCGGCAGGTCCCCCCAACTGCCCTACTCTGCTAAAGGTCCCAGAAGACCTGCCATCCTTCTGTGACAAGCTTAACATCCCACTCATTGAACTACCGAATTGGTACTCAGATCTGTGGCCCACTTTACATGACAACCCACAAGAAGAACCTATGGATTACATGCATCCTGGAAATGCCCAGTCACACAGAAGACGTCGGCTTTCAGCCAGATTCTCTCCTTCACCGGTAAATAGACAATCTCCAAAAGAAGGAAGCCTCACATTCTCACCAGCTCACCGCAAACCTAGGAAGGATTAAACCCCTTCCCTCTGCCTTAATGCCACCTGATTCTCCACTCCGACTTCCATCCACCTCTGATCCTCACTTCACAATTACCCAAAATCACTGTCTCATTATCCATGATCTTTTTCTTCTTTCCTACCTTAAACCAAGCCTTGATCCACATAAACTCTCTGCCGCTTTAAAGGACAGACTGTTTAAACTGAATGGCATCTCAGGACTCAACCCTCGTATGTCCTTCACAAGACTAAAATATCCTGACACTCATGGGGTTTATTCCCAGGAATTTGGCCTGAAACCACCAGATGTCAACCCCTCTTTCCTCTCACATTCCCTTCAATTTCCCCCAATCCCCAGACAACTAGACCACAATCATACAAACATGCGATGATCCCGGTCCTCAAAGTCACATCTTCCCTTACGGTTCTGCAAAAACTCCTACAGGCAGCGACAAGATATCCCATACTACCAGAGACAGATTCAAACTTAATGCCTGTACCTTAATAAGATATACCACCTAACCCACAGGCGAATGACACCTCATATTCTTACTTAATACATGTTTAATTATCTCTTTTGTTTTAAACATGCTTGTATTTCTATGCTCCTCTAATATTCTCTATTAATTTGTACATAATTCATTCTTATACTCCACAGTAAGCGGACACCCAATCCACCATATAGAATAATTCCATGTCCGTAATTCAAACTTAGACAGAGACCATCATACCCTATAGAACAGCGACGGACATCCTCAAAAACGTCTTGGCATTCCCTTCTACACTGAAACTCCTGGCCCTAGTAGCGTACAAACATACTAACACCAGATCAACAGACCCCTAACCCCCTTTAACTTCCCTTACACTCTCCTTTCTCCCCAACTGTAGACCACCAAAGTCCGGTTTAAGGACCCTTATTTGGGGTACTC
>BLSH010529487.1:318863-347027 GCA_018402905.1 Glandirana rugosa
GTCACATCCACCTTCACCGCCACCATCTCCTCATCCTCCTCCATCGTTGCCTGAGCTTGCCCTTTATGCCTTGGAGGTGCTGGCCTGCCCTGCAGCCAGTGTATTGTCGGAACGTGTGTTTAGCACGGCAGGGGGCGTTATCACAGACAAGCAGAGCCAATTGTCCACGTCCAACGTGGACAAGCTAACCTTTATTAAAATGAATCAGGCATGGATCCCACAAGACTTGTCTGTGCAGAATAAACATTTAGACCGGACTCACACAGCCATTCATATACTTGTTTTTTGAATAGGCCTCAATACAAAAAAAAATACCATGTTGCTACCTCCTCCTACTCCTCTACCACCGCCACTTCCACCTACACTGCCAAGGTCACGGTCTAGTCAACCTCTAGGCTCCTACTCCACATCCACCCCCCTTCCCACTTTTTTTATTTGATTTTAATTTATTTTCCCTATCCCCATTTTTTTGTAGGGCACTTGCCCTACCCTTACCCCCACTTTACTTCCTTTTGCAGCCCTCTAGGGCTTTCCAGGACTTTGTTACAGCCATTTTTGTGCCTAAAAGTTCGGGACCCCATTGATTTCAATGGGGTTCGGGTCCGTGCGATCGTTCGGGTTCCGTCCGGACCCGAACCCGGACTTTGTCCCGAAGTTCGGACGGACCAGCAGAACCCGAACTTCCAGAGGTTCGCTCAACTCTAAAAAAGAGGCATAAAGATACTGTTGACATTGTCCGCCATGTTGTAAGTTGCAGTAATTACGGTCATTTAAGACATAACAGGTGAAAGCAAGAGATGTGATTTAGGTTACAAACATTGTGCCATTCATGCATATGTGTTGAACTCCAAACTTGACAAATAGGTTGCAATTAGAGTTGAGCGAACCCCCATAGGAATCATTGATTTTAGAACAATAATATGGCTCTCTATGCGGCTGGATGAAACTTTCCCTATAGAACTTGGAGATGATTTTAGAACAATAATTTGTCCCTCTAAGCAACAGCTGGAACCTTTCCCTATAGAACTTGGAGATGATTTTAGAACAATAATCTTTCCCTTAAAGCAACAGCTGGAACCTTTCCCTATAGAACTTGGAGATGATTTTTGAACAATAATCTTTCCCTTAAAGCAACAAACTCTACCTAGTCCAGTCAGATCATTCTGTGCAGCAGGATGAGGTCTGCAATCTGTCCCTCAAAGCAGCAGTACTAGTATCTCTACCTAGTCCACAATCAGATTGTTCAGTAATGCAGGATGAGATGTTCTATAATATCTGCAATCTGTCCCTCACAGAGCCAGCAGCATCCTCTCCCTAAACTATCCTGATAGCATATGACATGCAGCACTGTGACCCCAGCCCCATATAGAGGCTGTGTCACATGATGCACTGGCCAATCACAGCCATGCCATTAGTAGGCATGGCTGTGATGGCTTCTAAGGGCAAACCAGTGAAACACTTGTTGATTGGCTGCCCTTGGCAGCTATTCAACACGTGGAATCAAATACCAGATTCCCGAACTCAAACCCAGGCTTTTTTTTAAATGTCCAGGTTCGGGTCTGGGTCCCGGACACCCCAAAGTTCGGTACGGACCCGAACTTTACAGTCCGGGTTCGCTCAACTCTAATTACTACTACTACTTCTTTGAGGGACAGATTGCAGATCTCATCCTGCATTACAGAACGATCTGATTCTGGACTAGGTAGAGTCTACTGCTTTGAGGGACAGATTATTGTTCTAAAATCATCTCTTAGTTCTATAGGGTCAGGTTCCTGCTGTTGCTGTAAGGGACAGATTATTGTTCTAAAATCATTGCCTACTCCTATAGGGTCAGGTTCCTGCTATTGCAGTAAGGGACAGATTATTGTTCTAAAATCATTGCCTACTCCTACAGGGTCAGGTTCCTGCTGTTGCTGTTAGGGACAGATTATTGTTCTAAAATCATTGCCTACTCCTATAGGGACAGGTTCCTGCTGTTGCTGTAAGGGACAGATTATTGTTCTAAAATCATCGCTTACTCCTATAGGGTCAGGTTCCTGCTGTTGCTGTAAGGGACAGATTATTGTTCTAAAATCATCACCTACACTGCCACGGTCACGGCCTAGTCAACCTCTAGGCTCCTACTCCACATCCACCCCCCCTTCCCATTTTTATTTTTTTTTATTTGATTTTAAGTTATTTTCCCTATCCCCATTTTTTTGTAGGGCACTTGTCCTACTCTTACCCCCATTTTACTTCCTTTTGCAGCCCTCTAGCACTTGCCAGGACTTTTTTTACAGCCATTTTTGTGCCGAAAAGTTTGGGCCCCCATTAACTTCAATGGGATCCGGGGTAAAGTTCGGGTCAAGTTTGGTACCGAACCTGGACTTCTTCGCAAAGTTCGGCCGAACCCGTACACTCAGGTGTCCGCTCAACTCAATCCCTCCTCCCCGAGACACCCCTGCTGGGAGCTCTTTTGTGTCCTGGTTACAGAAAATTGTTCAGAAACTCTTAATAATCATATAACAGGTTTATAAACAGTATTGTACCAGCTAAACCAGGGTGACCAGTCGGAGTCTGCTTGACATGAGTTTCCTAGGTTGGTGGGGAACCTATGCTCAAAAGTAATGTGGTTGTGTGTATGTGGATAATGGCTTCTATTCCAGGGATGGTTGGTGAGAGCCAGTTGTGGGTTATGACTAGCTTAGCTGCTAGTAGTATATGGGTTTTCTTGGTAAATATAGGAAAATATACTTTCCTGGATTGACGTGGGTAGTTTTCAATGCCTATATTGGATAGAGCTAGCTTGGGTGTAAGGGTGTTGGGTATTCCTGTGATAGAATCAATTCGTTGAGATACCTCCTTGCAGTAGTTGTCGAATTTAGGGCACCCTCATAGGATGTGTAGAATTGTACCTAATTTGCCACATTCTCTCCAACAGGAAGGTGTAGCGGATGGGTCTATGGTGTGTAATTTGGTAGGGGTACCATCTGAGAGTGGTTTTCAGATGTAGTTCCCAGAGGTTAGCAGAACGGGTAGATCTATAGATAGAGTTAATTGCGTCTTTCTATTGAATGTTTGTAAATGTTTTTCCTATGTTAGTTTCCCATTTGGTTATGGGAGGGTTTTTCTGAAATGTGTTTTTATTTTGAAGGAGATTATAGAAGAGTGAGGTACCTTTTTGTTGAGTTTTGTAGTCATGTAGGTACTGCCAGGCTAAGGTGTGAAAATGTCTAAAAAGGTGTGGGCTTTGTAGTAGTCAATGGGGTTTATTTACTAAAGGGAAATCCACGGGGTGTGGCTTGAGCGCTGTGGAAGCCGGACGTGTTCTGGGAGAGCTCCGATCTCCCAGCTTCAATCGATCCCCATCCTACCTTCCCAAGGACGGGTGAGCACCTGGAAACCATCCAGACAAATCCCCACTACTTCCCTCTACACCCCGGTCCAACTATTGTGTCCGCCCGCACTCGCACTCCGCGGCTCACAAAATCGAGGCCGCGGCTTCATCCGCGGCCTAGGCCGCAACCTCCACAACCGACCATACAGCCACAACTAACCATCGCCGGACGGCGGATCAAACCCTAGGGGAAGCCCCTCTTCCCCCCCTGCAGATTGGGCTTGAATCCCTCCTGATCCCACATAATTGACCGGGACGTCCACTAATTGAGCCCGCGGCTTCTCCCGCGACTAGGCCCCGGCCCATCAAAGTCATCTTCCAGCCTTACAAACTCGCATAACAGCTGACCAGTGGCTATTAGAGGTCGCAGCACCCCCCTCATCCTCCACAGCGGACCACATAATATTTTAGGGCCCTGGTAACAGAAGGCCCCTTCCCTGACACAAAGACAGTAAACAAGATGGTGACCTTTCAAGAGACAGCAGAAAGGAAGAACAAAATCGACTAAAGCCCACCACTATCCTTATCACTCTAGCGCCTTCCCATAACATGTCCAGGAAAAGAATGGGAGAATTTAAAACACAAAAATTGACCTCACTTTTCTTTAAACTGGCCCCCACACCTAAAGGGGTGCAGAAAGAACAAACAACCAGAGAGGCATATACGGATCTCCCTGATGAGTCCGCCGAGGAAGAACTTTTAACAGTAGCACCCTCCTCATTAAATCTCCACCTAGAAGAGAACCCCATAACAGGCAGCCCTGCCAAGGCAAAGATGCGGATGGATGCATCTCCTTCTCCACCACCACTAGCTGATCCTAAAAATGGCACCACTATAATCCAAGCACCGCTTAATTCCCCAATAGCTGCATATCCAACTACAGGACAACCAGTCCTAGACACAACCCTCAAAGACATGCTTCTCTCCTTTCAATCCTCACTAATGAACGATTTGTCCACCCTTATCACAACGCTCTCAACCGAAGTGAAACAAATAGACCATAGAGTCTCATGCTTAGAAACGGGCGTGGAAGCATGTGTCACTACCGTCAATGATATCATAGACACGGTTGAAGAAGTCAAAGAGGAGCAGACATGGATGAGAGCTAAAATAGCGGACCTAGAAGATAGATCTCGTCGCAACAACGTAAAACTGCGTGGAATCCCGGAATCAATCCCCCCACAAGACCTCCAGAGATTCGCAAAAGACCTCATGCGATTGGTCCTCCCTGACGCATCGCCAAGAGATATCATAGTCGATAGAATACATAGAATTGCCAAACCGTCCCATCTTGCAGCCTCGATTCCTAGAGACGTTCTAATGCGGGTCCATTTTTTCCAAACCAAAGAAAAGCTACTGATAGCCATGAGAAAAACACCTAACCTACCACATCCCTATGAAAACCTACAGATCTATCCAGATCTCTCCAAGTACACCCTACAACTACGCAGAGATCTGAACCCCATAACCAAAGGCCTACATAACCACCAAATCCAATTCAAGTGGAAATATCCAGCCTCCCTCCTAATAACAAAAGATGAGGTCACTCACAAAATCGACAACCTTAAAGATGGCATGCACCTGCTCCACCGATGGGGAATAATTCCTGAACCCCCTCTTGACGCCTCCATTATCCATCCTTCTCCTGGATCCTCAAAATCACAAAGCAACAGAAGCAGAAGAGCACAAGACAATATCCACGGATCGCAACGCAGGGCAAATATCCCCTGACATAATCTTCCGTACTCTGCAGTCATCACCTGCCCAACCCACCCAGCCGCTCACAAGAACTATACGCCTCACATCGGTGAAACTGAATTCCAGACACACTCACCGCTCTCTTTTTTTTCCTTTTTTTTCTCCCTTTCCCTTTTTCCATCTCTTTTATCAACCTGAATACAATACTGTATCTCACAACCTTGTAATCTCATTAACAGACTTTTGTCCCACCAGTTCTCGAAACTGCCAAAGATTGATACAACAACCTTCCAGCGAACTCAACCTCCAGAGCTTTTTGCAAGTGACAGGAAGACCACTAACCGTAAGTGAGACATTAATTTTACACTCCCATCCAGCACAATGCCTTTAAAAATTCTATCGATCAACGCACACGGGCTTAATCACCCGGCGAAAAGACATTCCCTTTGGCGCTCAGCAAAAGAGTCACAAAGTGACGTATTATGTGTGCAAGAAACACACTTTCTAGCCACCTCTCCTCCTAAATGTTGCAACAAGCAGTTTCCCCACATATACACAGCATCCTTCAACGAAAAAAAGAGAGGAGTGTTAATTGCCATCAGAGACACAGCCCTCTTCTCTCTTCAACAGAAACATGAGGACCCTCAAGGAAGATTCCTCATCTTGGTATGTACTATTAACAAACAACAATACACGATCATTAACATTTACGCACCTAACGTCCATCAACAGGACTTTCTAAAGAGAGTAATGCTCATTGCCAAACCACTACAACAGGGCCACTTACTGCTTTGTGGAGACTTTAACACCATAGTCGACCCTCACCTGGACTCTACCACCGCAGCTAAAAGAAAGGAATCACCTCTAAAGAAGTTTCTCAAGCAGTACGACCTATTTGATGTATGGAGGTGCCACCATGGGTCGGAAAAGGACCTCACGTACTTTTCCCCGGCCCACAAAACCTATTCTAAAATAGACCTGTTCTTAACCGATAAATGGCTCTTACAGGGGACCACGTCCTTGGCGATTCATACCATGACATGGTCCGATCACGCCCCGATATCGATAGAAATAGCTGATACATTCTCTCAAAACAAAAACCCCATATGGAGGGCAAACAACTATATTATACAAAGCCCTGACTTTGCTCAGGAAATAGAACGACATTTGAAAGAATTTTTTGATATTAACAATGGTTCAGTGACGGACACAATCATGGTATGGAATGCCCACAAGGCCTCCATCAGAGGGGTATTAATCCAATTAGCCTCAAGGTTTAAAAAGAAAAGGATGCAGCGTCTGACAGACAACACCAACCAATTAGATGAACTCGAGACTCTCAATAAGAGACAATTCAAGCCCCAACGCACATCACAGATCTTGACTTTACGACAGGAACTAAAATCCCTATTATTACATTCCTATGAACATACACAAAGGAAACTAAAGGCCACCTACTACTCCACCTCCAACAAAGCAGGCAAACAGCTCGCCAATAAACTGAAAGGCCAGAGGTCTAAAACACATATAGACTACATCCTCCACCCCCATACCAAAAAAAGATTAACTAACCCATAAGACATAGCTAACGCTTTCAGCACATATTATAGCGACCTCTATAATTTGAAACAGGACGTACTAACCCCACAACCGACCCTCGGACAAATAAATGACTTCTTAGCACTCGTTAACCTCCCCAGACTCAACGAAAATCAAATTGAACTTCTTAATGCACCCTTTACAGAAAATGAAATCCTAAACACCATGACTGCAATACCCCCCAATAAAGCACCAGGACCGGACGGCCTCACTGGTGAATACTATAAAAAATTTTACTCCCTATTAGTTAAACCATTGACTGTGGTATACAACGACGCTGCCTCCTCGTCTACCTTTCCAGCAGAAAACCTACAAGCGATTATAACCACTATTCCAAAGCCAGGGAAGGAACCCAATGAGACACTGAATTTTCGCCCAATATCTCTACTAAATCTAGACATCAAAATCTTTGCCAAAACTATAGCCTCCAGACTGAGTGCAATAATGCCCACCTTAATACACGCCGACCAAGTAGGCTTCACTATAGGTCGCCAGGCAGCTGACGCCACGAGGAGACTAATTAATGTAATTCACCATGTGGAACTCAACAGAACGCCTTCTCTGCTCCTATCCTTGGACGCAGAGAAGGCGTTCGACAGGGTCCACTGGTCATACCTTCAGCAAGTCCTCCATAAATTCAGATTCACAGGCCATATACTGAAGTCCATATTGGCGCTATACACTACTCCATCTGCCCGGGTTCTCTCAACCAATATGCTCTCTAAACCTTTTTTTATAACCAACGGTACCAGACAAGGGTGTCCGTTATCCCCACTAATTTTCAACTTGACATTGGAACCCTTAGCCGAAATGATCAGGAATAATACCCATATATCAGGCATTATCGTGGGCAAAACGACTCACAAAATCAGCTTATTTGCTGACAATATAATATTGATGTTGTCCAACCCGGTTTCTTCCCTGGCAGAGGTTCGGAAAACTTTTGAACTTTTTAGTAAGATCTCCTACTATAAAGCGAATGAAAATAAATCTAATGTGTTGGAAATAGGCATAGATGCAATTAACAGTAACTTGCTACAGTCACAATACCCATTTCAATGGGCCAAAAACGACATCAAATATTTAGGGATCTGGCTACCTAACTCAGTGAAAAAACTATTCACCGCTAACTTTAAACCAGCATTAGAGACACTTAAATCTGAATCCCAAAAACTCACCAGATATGAATTGTCATGTAGTGGGAGATTAGCGGCATTCAAAATGCTACACCTACCGCAGGTCCTATACATTTTTAGAACCATACCCATACGAATTCCCCAAACATTCCTCAAAACGCTGCGCACCGTCTTAAACCAGTGCATATGGAAAGGGTCCAAACCAAGATGTGCACACACGACACTAATAAAAAACAAAAAAGCAGGTGGCACAAGTTCTATAGACTTCGAAGACTACTATATAGCAGCTACCCTTGCACCAATACAGGAATGGTTTCTTTCTCACCCCACTAAAATATGGAATCATATGGAATCAGAATACGTCCCTAAACGTAATTTGAAAGAATGGCTTCTGAGCACTCCTCTAGGTTGAAAAATACCCAACTCAGCACCCCCACCCATCAAAGCCACTGCACACGCATGGTGATTATTAATAGAGAAACTAAAATTAAACCCAGACAACATCAAACCCAACCTTCCAATCGGAATTCTCGAACAATTGGCCCTAGATCTAAACCTCAAACCATGGAAAATTGCAGGAATAACTCACCTATACAATCTTCTATCGAAAAACTTCATCAAACCTTTTGAAAACCTTACAAAAGGAATTCTCATTGCCCCACACAGAAAACTTCACATACCTCAGAATAAAAACATATCTCAAAACCATTGAACCTAAACTGTATACCATATCCCCTAAGATATGGACATTCCTCAATAGTCCTTCAACCAAAATTAAAGGCATACCAATCATATACAACAGCATTAATCAGAAAAAAGAATTCTCCAAGACAAAGGCACATAAGCAATGGGAGCAAGACCTGGGACAATCATACACCGAATCAAATTGGCAATCCGCACTCAACTCAGTATTCAAAGTGACTCACTGCACATCTCTATGGGAACTTACATACAAACTGACACTCAGATGGTATCTCACACCATCCAAGCTAGCGTCATTCGATACCAAAAACAGTGACCAATGCTGGAGATGTTTCAAAGCAAAGGGTGATATCCTCCACATAATGTGGAATTGCTCAAAAATCCAGACATATTGGCAAGACGTATTCCGAATCATCCAAGAAATAACTGAGTCACCCACAGAAATCTCGCCAGCATTGGGCCTACTTAATCTGAAAATAGACCAAATTCACCCCAAACACAGAAATGTAGTAACACACATCCTGTTAGCAGCCAGATCTAACATCACAAAACTCTGGAAGTCTCAAACTCCTCCAAAAGTGATAGATGTAATAAACCTAACCAATACACATTGTTGCTACGAAAGTATGCACGCATCCAGTCAAGGCAGACTAGATGAAATACAAAAATCTTGGCACCGGTGGTCCACCTGGTTAACAACCAGATCAGTGGAACGTTTCTTATAACAGATTAACAAGCAGAGTAGTGATATACGCAACTCTACTTTTCACACGGACCATCCCACCAGGGCACAAAAGTGTTCCCAATGGGGTGCCCTGGGGTGGATGGACAACAAGTCAGATAAAGTCAGAAAGTACTTAACACACTACACCATAGAAAAAAAGAGACTGATGGAATTCAAACAGTAACATGGTTATAATGGGGTACCAAGTGAACTCTCTATAATTAACTGGTTAAACCTCTAAGTTTAGAGTTGTTGGATTACACGTTATACCTTAAGAATTCATAGCTCCTGAAGTTAAAGCAAGAGTTGTAACTACGAGCAAGATTTATTGACCTACATAACAGTGTAATGCGATGTTTTGCTGTTATCTACTCATAACAATGTAAGACTGTTTTTCCTTTTTTCTTCTGTATTGTAAAATACTTAAATACCAAATAAAAACATTGAAACATAAAGGGAAATCCACTTTACACTACAAGTGCACTGCAAGTGCACTTGGTAGTGCACTCGATGTAAATTTGAGGGGAAGATCTGAAATCAGGGGAAGCTCTGTTGATTTTATCATCCAATCATGTACAAGCAAAAATGCTGTTTTTCATTTCCCTTGCATGTCCCCCTCGGATCTACAGAGACTGCACTTCCATGTACACTTCCAAGTGCACTTGCAGTGCAAAGTGGCTTTGCCTTTAGTAAATAAACCTCTATGTGTCATTTGTATGTACTTAAAGTATTCAGAAGCAGGTAGTGAATAGGCGCTTTGTAGAGTTGTAAATGGCTTAAGGACAGCTTGGTTGTATAGGTCTTGGATGTAGAGTATCCCTTTGTCTGTCCAAGAGCAAATGTATAAATCTGGTATAAGGTGCTGGAGTAGAGATAAGGGTAGTGGAGGGTAAGTAGAGGCATATCCTGGTTTGGTATTGTCCAGAAAGTGTTGAAATGCTGTGAAAGATGCTGTGATCATAAGAGATACATGTTTGTGCCTGCGTAATGTGGATGGCTGACTGAGTAGCCAGGAGTATAAATTTGGGTTTACTATTTGCAGAGACTCAATGTCTTTCCATGGGCTGCTAATATGAGGAGATAACCATGTCTTAAGTTGAGCTAAGACTGCTGCTGTGTAATAGTCTTTGATACCTACAAGGCCTGAACCGCCTGCTTTTCGGTGTTTAGTTAGTGTACTACGTGATTATCTGGATTTTTTCCCTTGCCAAATGTAACGGTCAATGATAGTTTGGACTTCTGTAAAGAATGTATCTGGGAGAGGGATAGGAAGTAATCTGAATAAGTATATCAGCTGAGGGAGTTTACACCGAACCATGGAGGAAGCTGGGTTTGATAACATAAGGATAATATCGTCAGTGAATAGGTTAATTTTGCTTTCCTTCGAGCCAGATCTGATGCCAAATATGTCACGGTTGGATCACACACTCTCTGCCAGTGGCTCTATGGCTAAATTGAAAATGAGTGGGGATAATGGACACCCCTGCCTAGTGCTGTTTTGAGATATGGAAAGGCTTAGATAGAATATTTGAACAGTAGACTTGAGCTGATGGACAGTATTCCCCGGCGAAGCCACCAGGGCCTAGAGATTTATTGTTTGGCAGGGAGCTAATAGAGGAGCTTAATTCTCTGCAGCTAAAGGGTTGGTCAAGGTCTTCTAGTTGATTGGCTGATAAGCTGGATAGTTCGATTTTATTGAGAAAGAAGGATGTCCGCAGGGGGAGAGTGGTGTAGGGATAAGTCTTCTTTAAGATTATATAGGGATCTGTAGTAGGTGCTGAAAGTATCTGCTACCTCTTGAGGGTTGGTTAGACGTTTGTTAGAGATTGGGTGGCATAAATAGGGGATGTGCGATTTTAGGTGGTGGCCTTTGGTCATGTATGAGAGGAGTTTACCTGCTTTATTCCCTGATGCGTAAAAGGTCATTTTAACCGCTTTTGTTGTTTTTCAAAGCTGTTAAGAAGTAGTGTTCTAAGCGTAGTCGGCCTAGCTTAATTTTGAATTCTGGGTGGGTGCATTGTTTATTCTTATGGTCAGTAGCTTGGATTTCCATGTTAAGTATTTCAATCTGCTGCGTCCTTCCCCTCTTAGCCCTGGCACCCAATTTAATAAAGACCCCACGCATCTACACTTTGTGCATGGCCCATAAAGTCTCAGGATACATAGTCTGTGTTGAATGAAAAAAATTCCTGGAGGTGAGTGGTATAGGGAGTGGATTGGAGCAGTTGATATTTCATTCTTCATATGAAGGTCGGGTTAAATTTTAGATAATCCTCTGTGGTGATACAAATAGGAGCATGATCGGACCATGTAGCAGTCAGGATGTTTGAGGTGGAAATTTGGCAGGCAGAGAAAAAGGTGAAGTCACACTCCTCAGCATGCTGGCAGCACCAGATATCGTATAGTTGGAGGTCCTTTAGTAGAGGGTTTAGACTTGGAGTCTTCCTTGTGGACGGGTTGGAGGTGTCGAGATGAGGGTCAGCAATGAGTTTAAAATCCCCGCATCAGATAAGAGCCCCTTGGTGGATTCTAGCAATTTTCCTATGAAGTTTTCTTAGGAAGCGAATCTGGTGTGTATTGTGGGTGTACACATTCACGATGGTATATACAGAGTCATTTAGTATGTAAATAAGTATTATGTATCGACTGTTGTGGTCAGAGATGTTTGAGATGAGCTGAAAGGAGACAGTTTGCTTAACATCAAGTAGAAAACCTCTCTTCTTGGCAGATGTGCTAGCTGTGAAGATGCTTGTGGGAGCAAACAGGTTGATGGTTTGTGTGGAAGTGTGTTTCTTGTGTGAACAAGATGTCGCACTGGGTTGATAGTGCCAGTTTACAGAGGGAGGTTCTTTTTGCAGGGTGGTTAAGCAACTTTGTGTTAATGGATAGCAATTTTATGCCCATAGTTCCCTCTTAGTAGGTCGATAAGGAGCTTGATAATAGGGTCATGGGGGATAAGATACCCGTTAGTTGGGTAGACTGACTTGGTGATGGATGGAGGTGGTAAATCCTGAATTGTTGTACTATGAGTAATTTGTGAACAACAATGAGAGCAGAGCAAACAAAAAGGAGAAACAAGCAAGCAAACAAGGAATACTCTCCTATCAATTGCAATGAAATTGGAGGCTGTACAATGAACAAGTGGTTTTGATGGGATTCTAGAGTTCAGTGAGCACAATTTGTGTGCAGGCAGAGTAGTGGGGTAAAAAGTTTGAGTAGCCGAAAGCTATTTCACATTGGGGCAGGCAGTGTTGAGCTGCGGTGTCTGCATTGTATTTTAGCGCGGTCGCGACTTGTAGTAGGATCATTGTGGCAAGCGGAAGCTTGCGGTAGGATGTGCTGATGTGGCATCCTGGCTAGCAGATTCTGGTATGATTCCCTATGAGTGGAGCCATTGTAATCCTTTGGAAAGGGATGTAGGATGTGATTATTATATTTGCAGGTGAGAATAAGGGTCAGGTAAAGATCCTATAGTGCATGCTTTTTGCATGAGCTGGTTTTTGATGTGGAAAAAGTGTATATGTAGTATGGTATCTCTGGGTTTAGTATTAGGAAGGTGAGAAATGCGATCAATTACTAACTCCATATTTTTGAGCTCTGGTATCATGGTTTTATTCAGGCTATGGACATATGGACTTAGCTCTTGATTTTGAATTTCCTCAGAGATGCCCCTGAGTTTACTATTGTTGTGACAGGACCTGCCCTCGAGGTCCGCCAGCTTGTCCCTTATCCAATCATGTTCATCCTTGTGCTCCATTTGGGCATTGATTAACTCATTCACTGTCGATGCGCATGTACACATTTGCGTTTCCATGATATAGATACTCTGTCACCCAGGGATGTGACATCCTGCTTAAACTGCTGCATAAGACATAACATGTCAGACTGTAAATAATTTCTCAGGGACATCAGCATTTCTTTAAGGATTGAGTCCATAACTGGTTGGTTATTGGTTGGGAACATCGCTATTGCATCTGTTAATGCACCATCAGGGCCAGAGTAATGGGATGGCTGACTCACCTCTAGTGCGGCCAGGCCTGGTGAATCCAGCCGCATCCTTGCTTTGGCTGGGCTTCCAGAGGTCAGGGTGCCAGGAGAAGGATCACTGATGTCTGTAGAAGCATTTATCATCTCTATTGTTTCGATTCCTGAAGGGGATGCCTCCACTAGCAGGGATGACTGTGTGTGAGGTGTGCCATCTGGCCAGGCCGCAATGCTGGCACCATCTTGGCTCTGCCAGTCTGCAGGCTGGAACATGTAAGTGGTGAGCTTCTGGTTAGGGGGATCGATGGAGGTTGTCACCTTGTTACTCTGGATCACGGGGTGTCGCTAAACACCTCTAATGCCCATTCTGGTGTGTGGAGCTTCAGAGCTCAGTGTCCACCTTAGGCTCCGGCTGGCCACGCCCTCATCACACCAACATTTTTTGATGTTCTAAGGCCCATAACAACAATTCATCGAGAAGCAATTTATCTGTTTTCATATATCATTATCAAACTTCTTTTAACCAACTCAGCTGTGGAAAGTTTTACCCCTTTCATAACTAGGCCATTTTTTGATATTAAGCACTGTGCTACTTTAACTGCCATTTTTTTTTCACACAAATAGAGCCTTCTTTTTGTGGTATTTGCCACTGGGTTTTTCTTTTTTTTTGTGATATAAATGAACATGACCAAAAATTTTGAAAAAAAAAATATTTTATACTTTCTGTTATACATATCCAATTTAATCAAAGTTCGGCATAAATATAGGCCAAAATATATTCTGCAACACGTCTTTGGTAAAAAAAAAATCACACTAAGTGTATATTAATTGGTTTGTGTAAAAGTTATAGCACCTATAAACTATGGTACAGTGGTATATATATTTGAAAATTGATTTATTCTTATGTACTGACGGCCTATCTCATTTTTTGAAACCCTAAAATGCTAAAACAGAACAAATTCCCTCCAAATTACCTCTTTTTTGGAAAATAGACATACTGAGGCATTTAGTAAGAGGCATGGCAAGTTTTTTGAAGTTGTAATTGTTTGTTACAATTTTTTGAAAATTAAGAAATTACCGTAAATAAAATTTGTTGTGTTTTTTTTCAGAATTTTTTCTTCATACATACTGACACCAAAGCAGTACAGCGTCAGTCATATGATGGATGTGGTGGTGATCAGGGACACTGGTAACAGTATGTTAAAAAACTATATTACTTTTTATTTTTAAACATTTTTTTCATATTTTAACATTTTTTTTTCATATAAGTTGCATACTCAGTAAGTGATTAAATCAGCTACTAAAAGTGCTTTAAATATTAGGGTTTTCCAACCTATAGATTCATGGCGAGCACTGAATATGGGCGACCGCGAATATACAATCTACTTAAACCCACATGATACTTATGCCAGGTTAGATTGCCTGTAATGTACCCCTATTTTTCTAGCTAACTTCAACAATGTCTCTATTCATCCATGTCCCTGGTCAGACCACCAAAAGTCCCAAGTTACAACCACACTGATTGGTCTCTCTATTACCCCTTACTCTTGGAGACTTAATGAATCCTTATTATCAGACCCTGCCTCCCAACAGGATATAGGGGTTAAAATAGAGGAATATTATAGGTTTAATTCCACACCTGATATATCTATCTCTTTGGTTTGGATGGTTCATAAGGCGCCCTTCCTAGGTTCACCTTATAAAACTAGCCTCAGATTGTAACATGGAACTTACAGTATCTCACAAAAGTGAGTATACCCCTCACATTTTTATAAATATTTTATTATATCTTTTCATGTGACAACGCTGAAGAAATGACACTTTTCTACAATGTAAAGTAGTGAGTGTACAAGCGTGTATAGCAGTGTAAATGTGCTGTCCCCTCAAAATAAATCAACACACAGCCATTCATGTCTAAACCGCTGGCGACAAAAGTGAGTACACCCCTAAGTGAAAATGTCCAAATTGGGCCCAATTAGCTATTTTCCCTCCCGGTGTCATGTGACTCGTTAGTGTTACAAGGTCTCAGGTGTGAATGGGGAGCAGGTGTGGTCAATTTGGTGTTATCGCTCTCACTATCTCATACTGGTCAACATGGCACCTCATGGCAAAGAACTCTCTAAGGATCTGAAAAAAAAGAATTGTTACTCAGAACAGGCCTCCCCATGATCTACCAAACAAGTTGAGTGCGCGTGCTCAGCGTCATATCCAGAGGTTGTCTTTGGGAAATAGACGTATTAGTGCAGCCAGCATTGCTGCAGATGTTAAAGAGGTGGGGGGTCAGCCTGTCAGTGGTCAGACCATACGCCACACACTGAATCAAATTGGTCTGCTTCCCAGAAGGAAGCCTCTTCTAAAGATGATGCACAAGAAAGCTCGCAAACAATTTTCTGAAGACAAGCAGACTAAGGACATGGTTTACTATAACCATGTCCTGTGGTCTGATGAGACCAAGATAAATGTATTTGGTTCAGATGGCGTGAAGCGTGTGTGGCGGAAACCAGGTGAGGAGTACAAAGACAAGTGTGTCTTGCCTACATTCAAGCATGATGGTGGGAGTGTCATGGTCTGGGGCTGCATGAGTGCTGCCAGCACTGGGGAGATACAGTTCACTGAGGGAACCATGAATGCCAACATTTTCTGTGACATACTGAAGCAGAGCATGATCCCCTCCCTATGGAGACTGGGCTGAAGGGCAGTATTCCAACATTATAACAATCCCAAACACACCTCCAAAACAACCACTGCCTTGCTAAAGAAACTGAGGTTAAAGGTGATGGACTGGCCAAGCATGTCTCCAACCTAATCCCTATTGAGCATCTGTGGGACATCCCCAAATGGAAGGTGGAGGAGCGCAAGGTTTCTATTATCCACCCACTCTGTGATGTCGTCGTGGAGTAGTGGAAGAGGACTCCAGTGGCAACTTGTGAAGCTCTGGTGAACTCCATTATTAAGAGGGTTAAGGCAGTGCTGGAAAATGGTGGCCACACAAAATATTGACACTTTGGGCCCAATTTGGACATTTTCACTTAGAGGTGTACTCACTTTTGTTGCCAGTGGTTTAGACATTAATGGTTGTTTGTTGAGATATTTTGAGGGGACAGTAAATTTACAGTTATACAAGTTGTACACTCACTACTTGACATTGTAGCAAAAGTGTAATTTCTTCAGTGTTGTCACATGAAAAGGTATAATAAAATATTTACAAAAATGTGAAGGGTGTACTCACTTTTGTGAGATACCGTAATTCTATTTATAATGCTTACCCTGGAGTTAGATAAATTATATAAATCACATTATCATAACCCAAATCCTGCACTTCTCTCCCTAATTATAAAAAAGAAAGCTGAATTAGAATCCCTCTTTTCTTATAAAACAGAGAAAGTGCTTAGATGGTCTAAAGTCAAACTACTCCTTTCCAGCAATTCATTTTCAACAATGTTTGTTAGGAAATGAAATGAAACCCTTAAACTGACTTACATCTATAAATTACTTCCCCCCTCCGGCCATATTGCAACTCATCCTTCCGAAATATTGTATACATTTCAAAAACAACATTGTTGGCCACACCTGCCTCTCCTATTCATCCTTCTGATTTTTCCTGGAGGGCTAACATTCCTCTTCCCACTTTAACTTCATCTCAGCAAGAAACACTAAATGCTCCTTGTACAGAAGAGGAAGTCATAAATATCATTAAATCCCCGAAGAGAGGCTCAGCCCCTGGTCCAGATGGCTTTTCCTCTACCTATTACAAGCAGTATGTGGCATTTCTAACCCCCAAATTCACATCTTTATTTAATCACATTTTAAGAGGTTGCCACTTCCCGGAGGAGATGTGATTGGTCAATAAATTACTGATCCCAAAACCAGGTAAAGACCATGCCTTACCTTCAAACTTTCAACCGATTTCAGTCAAAAATAACAAATAATAAATAAATTGTTGACTAATAGACTTACATCGGTGATCTCTTCTTTAATTTTCCCTACCAATCAGGATTTATTCTGAATTTTCAAAACACAGACAACATGAGATTAGCTACTAATATCATTCAGGATGCCAATTTAAAATATTTCCCAGTTGACCGTGTGCACTGGGGGTTCCTCAGAGAAGTCCTGGGGAAATTTGGGTTCTCAGGCCCAATATTACATGCAATGCTAGCAAAAGTCCTTTCAGCAGGAACGCTATCTGAAAAATTCAAAATATCACACGGCACGCGACAGGGTTGCCCCCTCTCCCTGCTGATATTCGCCCTAGCGATGGAACCCCTAGCGCACACGGTCCGATCATCAAGGAATATTAAAGGCATCCAAATAGGTCAAACCCATAATAAAATAGGGTTATTTGCGGACGACGTGATCTTAATAGCAACTAATCCATTACGTTCGCTACAAACAGTGCAATCCACTCTTCAAGAATTCTCAAAGATTTCGTATTATAAACTTAACGAAAATAAAACACACATACTAGGGTTAAATGTCCCACCTACCCTTAAACAAAAAATACTCTCCAGATACCCATACACATGGGCTGATTCACACATACAATATTTAGGTATACACATCCCTAATTCCTCGGATAAAATATACAACTACAACTTCCGGCCCTTTCTAGACAACTTGCCTAAAGAATTGACCAATCTATCCAAACTAGAATTACTAACTACGGGTAAAATTCACCTACTTAAAATGATAGTACTCCCCAAGCTGCTGTACCTGTTCTGGACAATCCCAATCTCCATTCCAACACATTTTTTCAGGAAATCACACTCCCTAATTCTGAAATACATCTGGAAAAACAAAAGACCACGGTGTGCAACATCTACCCTCATTAAAAGAAAAACATCAGCTGGCCTAGCTCTACCAAACATACGCTACTACCACCTAGCTTCCATACTAGACCAAACCAAATTTTGGTGGAATCCATCCGAAGACAAAATATGGTCCAAATTAGAAACCCACCTTACGCAAACAAAGCACCTCAAACTCCAACTCATAAATAACCTCCTCCAAAAACGTCCCTCTAAATCCCCTTACCCAACCATTCAAGCCACCATCCAAGCAATAGCCAATATCTCTACTAGTAAACTATCCACTACAAACCTTAGACCCATTCAACTCCCTATAGAGCTCTTGGAATTATACACCCCAAACTTACAACTCTCACTTTAGTCAAACTGTGGAATCACCACACTACAACAGATATTCAAGGAAGGGAAACTTCTCCCTTTTCCAAACCTCCAATCCCAATACAACCTCCCAAATACAGAATTCTTTTGATACTTGCAGATCACAAACATAATCAAAAAAGAGAAGATCCCCACTTCAATCCTAATAGACGAAGGCCTATTCCAATTCTATCTCCCAAGCAACAAAAGTAAAGGAATCTCTTATTTCTACAACAAACTCGCAGACTCCCGAAACTTCACCAAAACACCTTCAATGATCAAATGGGAAAAAGATTTAACACTCCAGATCTCTGAAACTAAATGGCATACGGCCTTCCTACAAACACACAAATCAACGTTATGTGCAGATCACTGGGAACTATACTTGAAAATTATACACAGATGGTACTACACTCCTTATATCTTATCCAAATTCTCAGCAAACAACACTGATAAATGCTGGAGAAACTGTGATGTCACTGGCTCATTAGTACACATTCTCTGGTACTGCAAATCCATGAAATCGTATTGGAACCAAGTATTTAAACTGATCTCTGAAATCAACTCCTCGCAGGTGACACCCTCACCCGAGCAAGCCCTCCTACACATCCTCTCTACCAATATCAATCCCAAAACCAGACCGATTATCATCCATATTCTCCTATCAGCCAAATTAATTCTTATGAGAAAGTGGGGCTCTCAAGACTCCCCAAATATATCAGAACTAGTCACAGAAATCAACAGATGTTGCTCCCTAGAGTATATCTTTGCTATCAAAAACGACACTAACACCAAATTTAACAACATCTGGTCTCCATGGCAATCCCACCCACTATACTCTAAAGTTTGATCCAATTTAAAAAGATGACAGAAGTTATCCTCACCCTCTACATGAATACTCCACTTGCACCCCTTACATTATCCCGAATCCACCGAATATCACTCAAACCCTCAAACCACCCCCTTCCACTGACACAGTGTGTTCCCAGTGGGGGTGTCGGGAAGGTGAAGGTGGGTAACAACACCCGAAAGGCTCATTTAGTAGTGATATTCTTTAAATATCTGCTATCTACCATCTAATAACTAACAAACAGGACAAACCATCTTGCCCACTATGATACTGTATGGTCAAACTCATTTATAACAGTATGTATCATTTGTTATACATAATATACTAAGAACACTGATAATGTCAACCCATGGTAATTTCTGCTTTCTCTTCTATATTACCTAATGTCAACCCATGGTAATTTCTGCTTTTTCTTCTGTATTACCTGATTAAACTCATAAAATATTGAAAGATAAAATATTTCCCAGTTCACCTGCTATGTTTAGACATTCACAAGGCATTTGATAGCGTCACATGGGTCTGTCTACCGGCGGCCGGATATGGTGGTGTGTGACTCACATGCTCAGATTATGCCAATGCATCTGTGAACTTCAAGCAGATCTCTATCGGATGGATTGCTGTTATATCCCTGTCATTATCGGTTACTCCTTCAAGTTACATCAGGAAGAAAATTGACCAATTATATATGGTATACAGGCACGATTCGCCATACACGATATACAGTACAAGCACCACTGACCACATTGGGCCTTTTAGACCTATCATTCTAACTATTCTTGGTTGCACTGACTGTATCATCCCTGCGATCTGCAGCACAACGGATGCAAGAATGGGGCTTATTCACAAGCATGTTAGACCCTCTGTAACAAAGGGTCATCTGGTTCTGGTAAGCACAAATCCTTTAAGGTGTTTTCACATAGTGATGGATTTATGCACTTACACCTTCCTTGAATAAGAAGATTGTTCCAGGACTTCTATTCACTAACTCTATTGAGTTTATTTGGACTATAATTTATAAATTTTTTAACGCAACTCGTTTTCGTATTTTTCACTCTGGTCACATGTTTATTCTCACATGATAAAGAAGATGAGCAAGAGAGGTGCCACCAGGCACCACATCCAAACAGTGGAATTAACAAAAAAAAGGGAAATAGTCAAAGGAAGCCCAAAACGGGGTTCCGTGGACTTTAAAGGTGCCCAAAAATTATCAAACAAAGCACAGATATAAAGGTTAAAAAACATCTATATTATGGAACAAAAAAAAAAATCCAGACTTTTTATTGTTTAATACATATGACAATTTTCTATATAAAGATAAAATCCATATAAAAGGAATATTGCAGAAGTATTCATACAATGGCTTCAATTGGACCAATAAGTCCTACATTATGTCAGCTTAACCCCGCTCAACATGTTTCACCCCTTAGGGCTTCCTCAGGAGACTTTAATGGGTCTGACTATAGATAAGAAAAAAAACATTTAGATAATGCAGTGTACAAACATGTATAAATACAATCCAATCCAATCAATCATGGATTAGAGAGAAAATTCAATCAAAATTAAATTTAAATACATTAAGCATAAATCATTTAACATAATTAAGGTGATACCAAACCATAATAATGATGTACCCCCTCTGTACCAACCTTTATAATGTAGTGTATTAATAAAAAAACAAAATAAATCTTACCACTAGTTCAAAGAGTGCTACCCGAGGTAGAGCATCTATGAACCAGGGGGGAAAGATTGGAGCCATGAGACCAACAGCCAGCGGATATAGAGCCATAGAATCACAGGAAATATATGTAAAGGTGCCTGCAACCTAATAGGAGCACAAATAGGACACAACATAAATGTATTTATCAAATTTCACTTGGACAAAAATGTTTCAAAGAAATGATATATGTGTATATTGTAACTAAATTATCTCTACTTACTGCAGAGAGATGTTGTTAAATAGAACGGGCCAACTCATTCATAAATTCCTGGAATCATCTAACCAGGATCCAAGGCACGGTAAATACCGTTTATGTATAATGTAGAATCCCCTCACAAACCATACGAGATGGAGGGCAAAGCCAGGAAAGGGGGAAAAAACCCCCATTTGCATGGGAGAAATCTCCTAGGTGGGGGCCACTTCTGAATCCCAATCAGCAGTAGTGAACAGAAAAATATCCACCCGATCTGCTGAAAAACAAAATAAAGAAAAAAAATCGATCAATTTTTGATGTTTAATCATTGTTTTGTCTTGTTGAGCAATTGAGTAGCCAATATTTAAAAATATATATTCTTTTTGGGATGATAACTGATCTGTTGTTGGATTGTTGTATCCACTATTGCCTTTTGCTGTTTACAGGGTGTGTAGAGAGTTTTCGTATTTCATTGTGTAGTTGGATAATAATTATTTTTTATATTTTATTTTTTCTTTCTTTCTTTTCCCCACTACCATGGCCAATTATTGTGGGAATGCTTTTGATGTTCTGATGGACCAGATCCACCAGTCCCAAAATGCAGCTGAGGGTGGTATATCTATGGAGAGATTTTTCTCCCGCCTACAGCGGATTTTGGAGAAAAAGTCTTGATTATATTGGAATAAGAAATACTTTTTGAAATATATTGAAGAAGGTATGTCTCCCTGGCGGCTTCGAATTCAAATATTCCCCAATATCCCCAGGGTAGAACCTGATTTTCATAAGAAATGGGAGGAAAATTTACAGGGTTGCTCCACCAGAATGATGGAGCTGCTCTGTCACTATTATTCTACCGAATTAGAATCTTTGGATCATGAAATTGAGAATCATAAATTAACCCAGGAAACTATTTTTCAAACCAGAGAAGCTACTCTTAAGAAAAATTTGTATCTGGGATACTTGTTACCAAAGAGAAGAAGTTTCTCAGGGACAAGTTAGCCTATGATAACAATCAAGCCTATAACTGGACACAGCATAAGAACAACAAACGGGGGAATTCCAGAACCCAAAACTTCACAAAGGCCTCATCAAGATCCTACTGATTCTGACACCTCTTATGTCTCCACAGCATCCTCACGGAATTCGCAGCGCACAAATCACACTCGAGGGCCTATTTTGCACAAACGAAAATATGGTACAGGTAATGCACAAACATCAGCACCGAAACGCACCCCAAATATGGGTCAGGATAATCTGCCCTCACGCCCAGGTTCCAAACGCACTTCCTCTGCACCGGGTATTCCAGTTTCACACCCCTCTGCGGCCCCTTTGGGACCTCCTCCCACACCCCATCACCCGATAGTTCCCATCACCGGACACCCAAACGACACTATCCCGCCACCGGGGTTGCGCCCAGCTCAGATTTTCGCACAAATCACGCTGGACCCCAAGAGGATGCTAAATGGGGACCAGGGGAACTCCAAAAGTCAAGTTTGCAAGCAGAATTCCAAGTAATCATTTTATCCTCCCACTCCCTGTCCCCAGCACAAGTAGAAGTTTTGAAATTAGGACTTACATTCTGTCCTACCCAACATGTTCAAACTTATTAAAGATCTTAACCTTTTTTCACGTAGATTAATGTTCAAGGTTCTCTATGATAAAAATACTCCCCTTAATAACCATCAGCCACAGCAGAATCCGCTTTGGAAGGAGGTCACCCTAAATTATGTGAAAGCCATGAATGATTTGATGGAGCTATGGGAGGAGGGCCATGTCACAGAGGACCTCTCATATTTCTTTGGAGACCTCCCGGGCCTCCTGGATTCCGGGATACCCTCTAGTGCTGACCCTCCCCATCCTCCCATGTTTTCAGTTCCAAAGAAATACAAACCCAAATCACACAAATTTCCTGCCCTACAAGGCAACCCGAATATCCGGGCCTTTACTCAACAAGTTACCACAGAAATACAGAAAACTAATTGGAAGAGGCGTCTTCCATTAAATATATCTCCAGCCCAACGTGAGGCCACACAGTCTTTGGAACGGATGAGCAATATTGTAATTAAACCTTCAGATAAAGGGGGTAATTTTGTGGTGATGAATCGATCACTCTATGTCAAAATGGTGCTAGACACTCTTCAAAACAAAGAATGGTACAAAAAAGTTTCTATCACCCATAATCAAATCATTCAATTAAGATACAATAAATTAATAGGTACTGCCTATCACAAAAATTGAATTGACAAAAAAACTTGGGAGTTTTTGAACATCAAATATTCAATGTCAATATTTATTAAGAACATTGGATGGTTTACAAGTCCCTCAGAACTCCTGGCTTGTAGCTATAGACGTGGAGGCTCTATATAATTCCTTTCCTCATTTTCAGGCCATTAAAATCGTTGGATCTTTTCTTTCCGAACGACAGGACACCTCGTGGCCAAACAATCTCTTTATTCTAGACCTACTGTCTTTTATTTTGAAAAATAACATCTTCATGTTTGACGGCTCCTACTACCTCCAGGTACAGGGTGTAGCGATGGGGACCAGATGTGCCTCATCCTACGCCAACCTGTACCTGGGGGGGTGGGAGCGCAACCTTTTTTACAGAGAAGATCTACAGGATCTTTTCGGAAAAGTCCTGATATGGCGTAGGTATATAGATGATATTTTTGTTATCTGGAAAGGCACTTTTTCAGAACTTCCTATGTTTATGGACAGTTTGAGGGTGAATACTTTTAATCTTAAATTTACCATGCAATGCCACCAGCAGTCCCTGAACTTTTTGGACATAAGCATTTATGGGCAGGAAGACGGGATGGTTGGTTCCACTCTTTATCGTAAACCATTGAGTGGTAACCCTCTACTTCATGCCACTAGCTCTCACCCCACTGCTTTGGTCAGAAACATCCCCTATGGCCATTATCTCAGACTCATGAGAAACTGTAGCAAAGAGGATGACTTTGAAAGGGAAGCTAAAGCCTTGCAACAACGATTACTCCAGAGAGGATATAGTAGCAATTGTTTAACGTGCCTATAAAAAAGTCAAGACCAGCAATAGGGAACAACTGCTTTGCCCAAAAATTACATACAGGAGATCTGGATCCCTGAAAGATAAATTATTACGAAGTCACTATCAGTCAAGTACAGGGAAAACTATGGCCAAATGTGGTACCTGTCCATGTAACACATGTAATTTTTGTAGATACATTTTTGGGTCTACCTCCATTGTCCTACCAAATGGTCGGACATATAAACCTAGTTTTAGAGCGGTTTGCCAATTAATAGGCATTATATACATTATGTTTTGTGATTGTGGAGCCTTTTACTTCGGGAAGACAAAAAGACCCTTTTTTCATCGTATAAGGGATCATGTATCCTTAGTTGCAAAGAAGCGGATGGAGACCCCTATCAGTCGCCATATGGGTCTTTTCCACTGCTTCGGTTGCTCCATGATGCATTTTTTGCCCTAGAACATCTACCTCCTCGTGAAAGAGGGGGCGGCCGTGACAAGTCATTACTCCAACGGAGACTCCAGGGTTAAATGACTCCCTATCATTTAAGCCTTTTTTATGAACAATAATTTTTTGGGGGTTTTCACCCTTTTTTTTTTTTTCCAACTCACATTTAAATTATTATAATTATCTGTTTCTGTTTAGGATTATTTATATGTACATAATTTCTGCTTTTTTGTTTTTTGAACATTTTTTGATTTTGTATTTCTTCTGGCACACCTTACCTAATCGCATAGGCATTGTATCACTAATTAAATAAGTACCTATTTATTTTGTGAAAATTGGCATTTGATTTGAGCCATGGACCTGCCTGCGAGTGTAATTAGGGCCATACGGACACTGTGGGCACTTGTAGGGGTTCCGGTTTGGTCAATGCTGGACCCCTCTTGAGCCCATTTTCTGGATCCTGATGTCCCACTCCTCGGTCTCTAGGTGGAATTGTGGAAGGTGTAGGGATTCCAGCACGTCTTGCTATCATCCTTGTAGTTCCTAGGTTCCTCCACCTCCGTCCTTTGGCACTGTACTGGCTGCCCCAGCCCCACTGGGGGTGTCCAGCATGGGGCTTTCCTGCCCCTGATACAGCGTAATCTCCGGTGGGTTGACCCAGCTGAGCGGATGACGGTGGATCCTCAATGTCCGCGCCCCACCAGTGACGTCAGGCGCTGGCGGGACTGAACCAGGATAAAGCGGCACCATTGGCCGCCTCAGTCTGGTGGAGGATTTGTGGGAGAGAGATGGGCGTGGGTCCCGTCTCCCCCTCTGGCAATACTGCAGGACCGTCTTTGATGAATATTGGGTAAGCCTGCACATAGGTGATTTTTAATGTCTTTTCTCCTCTGCCTAAACACACATTGGAGATGAGATGGTAACTTTTTTGGCATCTCTCCCATACATGTGTGTTCGGCTTGATGGTTTAGGCATTGTGATTTAGTGAATTTTTTTCTTTATTTTGTTTTTCAGCAGATCGGGTGGATATTTTCCTGTTCACTACTGCTGATTGGGATTCAGAAGTGGCCCCCACCTGGGAGATTTCTCCCATGCAAATGGGTTTTTTCCCCCTTTCCTCGCTTTGCCCTCCATCTCGTGTGGTTTGTGAGGGGGATTCTACAGTTATACATAAACGGTATTTACCGTGCCTTGGATCCTTGTTAGATGATTCCAGGAATTTATGAATGAGTTGGCCCGTTCTATTTAACAACGTCTCTCTGCAGTAAGTAGAGATAATTTAGTTACAATATACACATATATCATTTCTTTGGAACATTTTTGTCCAAGTGAAATTTGATAAATACATTTATGTTGTGTCCTATTTGTGCTCCTATTAGGTTGCAGGCACCTTTACATATATTTCCTGTGATTCTATGGCTCTATATCCGCTGGCTGTTGGTCTCATGGCTCCAATCCTTCTCCCTGGTTCATAGATGCTCTACCTCGGGTAGCACTCTTTGAACTAGTGGTAAGATTTATTTTGTTTTTTTTATTAATACACTACATTATAAAGGTTGGTACAGAGGGGATACATCATCATTATGGTTTGGTATCACCTTAATTATGTTAAATGATTTATGCTTAATGTATTTAAATTTAATTGTATTTATACATGTTTG
The DNA here is from genome assembly GCA_018402905.1 of Glandirana rugosa. NCBI lineage: Eukaryota > Metazoa > Chordata > Amphibia > Anura > Ranidae > Glandirana > Glandirana rugosa. The sequence goes on from BLSH010529487.1 coordinate 345,127, forward strand.
TACACTGCATTATCTAAATTTTTTTTTCTTATCTATAGTCAGCTCCATTAAAGCCTCCCGAGGAAGCCCTAAGGGGTGAAATATGTTGAGCGGGGTTTAGCTGACATAATGTAGGACTTATTTGTCCAATTAAAGCCATTGTATGAATAGTTCTGCAATATTCCTTTTATATGATTTTATCTTTATATAGAAAATTGTCATATGTATTAAACAATAAAAAGTCTGGATGTTTTTTAACCTTTATATCTGTGTTTTGTTTGATAATTATTGGGCACCTTTAAAGTCCACGGAACCCCGTTTTGGGCTTCCTTTGACTATTTCCCTGTTTTTGTTTATTCTCACGTGTTTGAGTTTCAGCTCACTTTTTTGAACATACACAGGCACAATATTTTATTTGTTTTTACTGTCTATTGCATTATTGCTTGGCATCTAGATTCTCCCAACTCGCTCAGTGGAATATTTATACATTGAAAGAGCCTTGGGTAAAACTTGAATTCGACTCCATATCTCCACATTTTCCCCAGGCCTCTTTTGGTCCAAGGGGGTCTCATACACAGCTTTGAAGCCCCTAAATACTTTAGTTGCCCAATCATTCCAATTATGGCACTGCAATAAGGACAAATTCTTACTGTCTTCCCATGCTCCACCTCAGGTGGCCTTCATTGGGGACCCTGCATTTTTCCCGGGCTTTTCCAATATCTCAAGTTTCGCTTGGAGGATAGATTCAGACATACTTTCCTTACAATAACTGGTTGAAAATTCCGCATTCATCCCTTTCCAATCCTTTTGGCATTATTACCCCATCCCAAACAAAGAAATATTTCACTATCTTCAATTTCAAAATTTTTACCTGCTCCACATGAAGGTGGTTGATGTACCAAACCCTACATTGTATGAACAGATCTGTCTCAACCAAGTTGTATGCACATCTCAGTAACCTGTCTTCCCATGATAGACTTTTATATATGCCAAAATGAGAATCTGAGTGTTCTTTCGATTTATTTATGTGGAATGGGATTAATGTGTCAACTTAAAGAACTGCACCGGGTCTCTCACCAATAGAGAAATGGCTGTTAAACTTTTCACAAGGTGGTATCTGTCCCCAGTTAAATTACATTCAATATTTCCTACTGCGTCCTCTTTATGCTTCAGAGGTTGTCCTGTACCAGGAACATTCCTGATTCTGTTTTGGGAATGTGATCATATTGCTCCACTTTGGAGGAAACTAATATCCTTTGCATCCTCATTAGCAGGTAATCAGATTACTCTAACCCCCTCACAATGCTTATTATTCACCCTGATTTTAGAGGTTCCCACCTTACAGATAAAACTGATCTATACTATCTGTGTCTCTTATGGATAGTTGCTTTGCACTGGAAAACCTCCTGAGTTCTACTCTCTCAGGTTAAATTGTCAGTGGAATCTATCAGTAGAGTAGAAAAACTATTATCCCATATTATGTCTCCTTATGATAAAAAGTTGAACCCTTGGTTTGATAACTATAATGTTTTTGATTGATCAGCCATTGAACTGAGCACAAACTATTTGTCAGTTCACTGTCTGATGTTGTCTTTCTTTTTTCTTTACTTGGACATTTTTGTATTATCATTAGAGTTGAGCGAACCCGAACTGTAAAGTTTGGGTCCGTACCAAACTTTGGGGTGTCCGGGACCCGGACCCGAACCCGGACTTTTCAAAAAAGTCCGGGTTCGGGTCCGGGGTTCTGGTAATTTAATTAAAGTTTTGAAAATTGCTGTAACAAAGTCCTGGAAAGTCCTAGAGGTCTGCAAAAGGAAGGAAATGGGGGTAAGGGTCGGACAAGTGCCCTAGAAAGAAATGGGGACAGGGAAATAACTTAAAAGCATTTTTAAACTAAAATCACATAAAAAAATCAAAAATGG
>BLSH010529487.1:359187-369472 GCA_018402905.1 Glandirana rugosa
CAGCAATAAACCAACTGCCAATCACCAGCAGCTGGAGGCAAATCATCAGGCCATTGTAGCCCAACAGGAGACAAATCGCCAGTTTCCGGAGGCCTTGGTGGAGTTAAAGAAGGGGTCTGAAAGTCCTTTGCCGGTGGAACAGAAAATGGTGCATGCCAGCTATTTCCTGCAGAAGATGATACCTGCAGATTATGTGGAGGTCACTTTTTTGAAAGAGTCACTGTTCGAGAAGGATGGCAAAAAGAGCAATGGGCAGGACTGCTAGCACCCTTTCTAACAGGAAAATCCCAAAAGGCCTATTATGACATGGAACCAGATGCAGGATTATGAGACATTGAGAGCCGAGATGCTTGCACGCATGGGTGTCACCATTGCAGTCTGGGCTCAAGGGGTACATTGGTGGTCATACAGTACTGACAAGCCACCCCGCTCCCAAATGTTTGACTTAATACACCTCACCAAGAACTAGCTGCAGCCAAAGACTTTGCAGGGCCCTAAGATTGTGGAGCGTGTGGCCATGTACCACTATTTATGTGCACTCCCTGCCTATTTGAGGAAGTGGGTCAGCCATTTGGGTCCCTAAGACTGCAAACCAACTGGTGGACCTGATGGAGAGATATATGGCTGCCGAGGACTTGTTGAACCCATCCGTGCCCCACTCCAATGTCTCTAGGGGTAAAAAATTGCCCAGAGGATCTATTAAGACTGTTTCAGGGTTCAAGGGCATGGGGAAAATGGCTATAGATAATGGGACTATGGGCCCAGGACCTGGAGACTGGCCAAATAGGTCAGGAAGGTCTCTGAGGCCATTTAGAAGGCTGGGTACAGAACGCATAAAATGTTATCACTGCCATGCGTTAGGTCATATTGCTGTTAACTGTCCCCTAAATGATGAACCAATGCAATATGATAATGCTTACTTGAAAAAATGCATGTCTCTTTTTGCACAGGTAGCATGCATCATGTCAGGATCGCATGGAAAACAAATGTGTATGATTTCAGTGGATGGAAAGCCAGTCACTGCTCCGCTACATTTCTGGTAGTGTTGTGACCTTAGTCAAAGGTGATTTTGTAAATCCTGCAAAGTTACACCCTAGCATTATTGGGGTGATTTGTATACACGGTGACACATGTGACTACCAGACTGCTGTGGTGGAGTTTGTTACCCCTTGGGCACTGTGACACATTCAGTGGGGGTGGTAACCTCACTACTTTATGAAGTCCTAGTGGGGAGAGATTTTCCACACTTTTGGAGTTTATGGGAAAACAAAAGGAGTTGGGAGGACAGAGTTCCCCCTGCTGAGGAAACACTGGAACTCACACCGGACCCTTTTGATTGCAAAATTGAAAGGGAAAAGGAGGAGTGGGTACTTTTCCTTTTTCTGCAATGGTTGGAGAGCAGAAGGAGCTAGAATCCAACCCCCAGCTTGAGGATAATGAACAAGAAATCATATCTGACTAATAGTGAGAGTGGACAGAATGTGGTGCCTGACTTAGAAGTCAGGAAAGATGACTTTTGTACGGAACAATTAGGAGACTCCACACACATTATAGCCAGATAAAACATTAAAATGATTGATGGCAAACCAGTTGAACCCAATCTAGGGGTGCCCAGGGAAGGGTTTATAATCGGGGTGCCAAGACCCGGACCTTCAACCCAGGGGATTGAGTGCTGGTACTAGTCCCCACAGTTTAGAGTAAATTCCTTGCAAAATGGCAGGGACTCTTTGAAATTATGGAAAGAGTAGGGGAAGCAAACTACAAAGTTTACCAGCCAGGGAAAAGGAAACCAGAGCAAATATATCATGTTAATCTCTTGAAACCCTGGAAGGACAGAGAGACTTTAATGGCAGTACCAACTTCCCAAAAGGTCATGCCCCCCCCCCGTGACACCTGAGGTACCCATAACTGAAACCTTGTCAGTGGCACAACAAAAGGAAGTTAAAGAGTTTGTGAGTAAGAATAGAGACGTTTTCTCTCATCTAACCGGACTGACCACAGTTATACAGCATGACATTATTACAGAACCAGGTGTGAGCGTAAATGTAGAGCCCTATCGAATTCCCGAGGCTAGGTATGAAGCAGTTGCAAATGTAATAAAGAACATGTTAAAGTTGGACATGATAGAGGAGTCCAGGAAGTTGAATAGCGTGTCCAAATTTGATGCGTACCCAATGCCTCGGGTCGACAAGCTTGTTGACAGATTGGGTAGTACCAGATACCCCTAACGGAGAACGAGTGCCTTTTCTACTCCTAAGGGGTCATTCCAAAATAAGCGGATGCCTTTTGGTTTGCATGGGGCTCCTGCTTCATACCAGAGAATGATGGACAAGACATTGAAACCACATCGCCAAAATGCAGCCGCCTATTTGTAGTCAACCACAGCCCAGATTGGAAATCTCATTTTCCCCGGGTGCAAGCAGTAGTAGGTTCCCTTAGGAAAACAGGACTCACTGCCAACCCCAAGAAGTGTGCCATAGGCTTGGAGGAGGCCACATACCTTGGATACATTATTGGTCGAGGGCTGATTAAGCCTCAGATCAATAAGACTGAAGAGGTTCAAAAATGGCCCCAACCTATAAATAAAAAGCAAGTTCATGCATTTCTGGGGATCACAGGCATTTTACACCGAATTTTGCCACCATTGTAGCCCCACTGATTGACCTGACAAAGGGTAGAGGGTCGGTCATGATTAAGTGGAATCCTGAGGCAGAAAAGGCATTTCAAATGTTGAAGCAAGCCCTTTGTGCACAACCGGTGCTCGTGACCCCAAATTTCACAAAGGAGTTTGTAGTACAGACAGACGCCTCTGATGTGCTAATGTGCTACTGGGTGCGGTACTGTCCCAAATCAGAGACGGTCGTCTACCTGAGCAGGAAGCTTAACAGACATGAAAAAAACTATGCCATTGTTGAGAAGGAAAGTTTAGCTATCAAATGGGTCTTAGAGGCCCTGAAATATTACCTGTTGGGGAGACCATTCAAACTAGCCACTGACCATGCCCCTTTGAAATGGATGTGTGATAATGGATGCCCTCTGCTAAAGCAGGGGCTTGAGCAGAGGGGGGGGGTATGTGGCATTATGGAAGAGGGGGGGGTATGTGGCATTATGGAAGGCGAGGCGATCGATGGACATTATGTTTCACCTTGCATGTGTTCATTTTCAGTGAACTAAGGCAAAATCCGGTTCAAGTGTTACCTGCCACCTGCAGGGTTGGTTCTGAACCAGATTTTGTGGTACACTTGTGTCCACCAACAGGTGGTATAAATAAGCAGGAAGTAGAGCAAAGATTTGCTCTGGCCTGGGACTCAGGAGCCATCAAGCCTGAGAGAGCTGATGAACTGAAGTTTGCTGTATGACTGAAACAAAAAGGTTTGCATTGTCTGTTTTGTGGGTGAATGGCAGAAGCCCTTCACCGCTCAGTTAGGAAAACTGGAAATGTTTAGTAAGAGCCTAGATGGCAAGGATTTATTTTCTGTTTTGTTTGTCTGATTTTCATGCAACCTTTTAAAATAAAACTGACTACAATCCACTTTTAAGAATACCTACCATTTGGACTACCTTTTTCCCAGGGAAGGTGATCCCCATTGAGCTAACCCCCCGCAACAGATATATGAAACAATTTGATGTAAAGTTTATCACTGCTAGCCTCTGAAGATGAAAAAGAACAAATCAACCTCAGAAAGTTATTCCAAGGCTTTTTGTATGGTAGTGGGAGAGATTAGCTTGTGGGGATCACTTTTCAGATGTAAACATTCAACATGGGGGACAGTTTCCTTCAAATCTGGCAGCTTGCCAGGTTTATTGTTTCAGGTTTGCAAGCTCAAAACACAAACAAAAACAGAAAACAAAACCTAGCCATCTGGTGCTAAACAAAACAAAGATGTTCCTCTCTATACAGTGTAGGGCTGTCCCCGACACCCACAAAACACAAGTAGAGTGCAAACCTTATTCTTAGAGTCCAAATTAGCACACAGAGCTCTCTCAGCTTTTTCCCTCTGAGATTCAGGATAGAGCTTTTCTCTGTTCTCTTCCTGGTCATTAAATGCAGGTGGAGCGGGGTTTGAGTGAACCAGAAAGTCCAACTCTGCCATGGTGGCTGGCAAAACCCGGGTCGGACACCCGCTGGTTGCCTCAAAATGATCACATGCGAGGCGACAAGTATCGCCCGTCCATTGTGGTTCCTTGCATAACGTCACATATCCCCTCCCCCCTCTGCTCTAGCCGCTCGGGTGGAGCAGTTGTTCTGACCATGCAGTGGGCCCGGGAAAGACCATCAGCGTTAGTTTGGAGCCTTCCAGCCCGGTGTTCCACAGAGAACTTAAATGGCTGTAGGGCCAGGAACCCCCTAGTCACCCAGCTATTTTTCTCCCCTTTGCTACACATCCACTGGGGGCATGGTCGGTGACTAACCTGAATGGCCTTCCCAGCAGGAAGTATTTTAGGGCCTCTAAGGCCCACTTGATAGCCAGTAGAGTTGAGCAAACACCTGGATGTTCGGGTTCGGCGGGTCCGGCGGAACTTCGCGAAAAAGTTCGGGTTCGGTACTGAACTTGACCCAAACTTTACCCCGGACCCCAAACCCCATTGAAGTCAATGGGGACCCGAACTGTTTGGCACAAAAATGGCTGTAAAAAAGTCCTGGCAAGTGCTGGAGGGCTGCAAAAGCAGTAGGCAATGATTTTAGAACAATAATCTGTCCCTTACAGCAACATCAGGAACCTGACCCTATAGAACTAGGAGATGATTTTAGAACAATAATCTGTCCCTCTAAGCAGTAGACTCTACCTAGTCCAGTCAGATCATTCTGTAATGCAGGATGAGATGTTATTAGATCTGCAATCTGTCCCTAAAAGCAGTAGTAGTAGTAATTGCAACCTAGTCCACAAGCAGATCGTTCTGTAATGCAGGATGAGATCTGCAATCTGTCCCTCAAAGCGGTAGTAGTAGTAATCTCTACCTAGTCCACAATCAGATCATTCTGTAATGCAGGATGAGATCTGCAATCTGTCCCTCAAAGCAGTAGTAGTAGTAATCTCTACCTAGTCCAGAATCAGATCATTCTGTAATGCAGTATGAGATGTTATTATATCTGCAATCTGTCCCTCACAGCTCCGGCAGCATCCTCTCCCTACACTAGCCAGAGAGCATGTGACATGCAGCACTAAGTGACTCCAGCTTATATAGAGGCTGGGTCACATGATGCACTGGCCAATCACAGCCATGCCATTAGTAGGCATGGCTGTGATGGCTTCTAAGGGCAAACCAGTGAAACGCTTGTTGATTGGCTGCCCTGCAGCTATTCAACATGCGTGATCAAATACCCGAACCCAGAACCTGAACCCAAACTTTTTTTCATATGTCTGGGTCGGGTCACGGACACCCCAAAGTTCGGTACGGACCCGAACTTTACAGTTCGGGTTCGCTCAACTCTAATAGCCAGGCCTGCTTCTCCACAATGGCATACTTCCTCTCATGTCTATTAAGCTTCCTGCTTAAGTAGATGACCGGGTGCTCCTCGCGGTCTCTGATCCGGGACAGAACAACACCTAGTCCCAACTCAGAGGCATCGGTTTGAACCACAAACTCCTTTGTGAAGTCTGGGGTCATGAGCACTGGCTGTACACAAATGGTTTTCTTCATTTTCTGGAAGGCCTTCTCAGCTTCAGGATTCCACTTAACCATTCCTAACGCTCTACCCTTTGTCAGATTGGTCAGAGGGACGGCAAAGGTGGCAAAGTCGGAGATGAAGCATCGGTAATACCCTGTAATCCCCAGGAAGGCCCAAACCTGTTTCTTGTTTGGGGTTTAATCAAACCTCGACCAATCACATACCCAAAGTATTTGGCCTCCTCAAGACCTATGGCACACTTCTTCGGGTTGGCTGTTAAACCTGCTACCCCCAATGAATCTACCACTGCCTGATGTGATTCCCAATCTGGGCTGTGGACGACAACATCATCCAGATAGGCCACTGCATAGGGATGATGCAGCCTCAAAGTCTTGTCCATCGCCCTCTAAAAGGATGCAGGGGCCCTATGCAGACCAAATGGCATTCTTTTGTATTGGAAGGAGCCCTCGGGGGTAGAGAATGCCGTTTTTTCCTTTGCTGACTCTTATGGGGAGATCTGCCAGTATCCCTTAGTTAGGCCTAAGGTTGTTATGTAACGGTCCCGTTCCAACCTATCCACAAGTTCGTCAACCCGTGGCATCGGGTATGCGTCAAATTTAGACACTTCATTCAGCTTCCTAAAATCATTACAGAACCAGATAGTGTCATCGGGCTTTGGGACCAGTACTATAGGGCTCGACCAGGCGCTGTGGGACTTCTCTATCACATCTAACTCCAACATGGTTTTTATTTATTTTGCCACCGCCTCTGGTCTAGCCTCAGGTATTCGGTAGGGTTTTACATTTACACGGACCCCGGGTTCAATGATCATGTCATGTTTAGCACTGTGGTCAGTCCGGGTAGGGAAAAGAAAAAGTCTCTATTTTTACTGACAAATTCCTTAACGACATTTTGTTGTGTCAGTGACAAGGACTTGGTTATGGGGACATCTGGGGTTAGGGGTAACCTGTCCTTTTGGGGCGTGGGTACTGCCAATAAACTCTCCATGTCCTTCCATGGTTTTAGGAGATTAACATGGTAAATTTGCTATGGTTTCCTTTTCCCAGGCTGGTAACCTTTGTAGTTTACTTCCCCTACTCTTTCCCTAACCTCAAACTGACCCTGCCATTTTGCCAGGAATTTACTTTCAACCGTGGGGACTAGCACCAGCACCCTGTCTCCGGGATTGAAAGTTTGGGTTTTGGCACCCCTTCTCTGGGCTTCCTGGGCTTGCTCCATATGCTCTCGTACAAGGGGCAGGACAGCTGAGATTTGATCCTGCATCAAGGAGACATACTCTATGATGCTTCTATATGTGGTGGCCTCTCCTTCCCACATCTCTTTTGCGACATCTAGCAGCCCCCTGGAATGTCTACCATACAAGTGTTCAAAGGGGGAATACCCCGAAGATGCCTGCGGAACCTCTCGTATGGCAAACATAAGGTACGGCAGCAAAAAAATCCCAATTTCGCCCATCTTTGTTCCACCACCTTTTTTAGCATACTCTTGAAGGTCTTGTTAAACCTTTCCACCAGACCGTTAGTTTGCAGGTGGTAAACAGAGGTACGGAGATGAGAGATTTTGTATAACTTACACAGTTCTCTGGTCATTCTGGATATGAATGGGGTACCCTGATCCATCAAGTTTTCTTTAGGGATCCCCACCCGACTAAACACCTGGAACAGTTCCTTTGTGATAGTCTTAGCGGAGGTATTCCGCAAAGGGTATGGCCTCAGGATATCGGGTCGCATAGTCCAGTATCAACAGGATGTGCTGGTGTCCCAGGGCAGATTCTACTACTGGTCCCACGAGATCAATGCCAATTTGCTTAAATGGCATTTCAATTATGGGAAGTGGGACAAGAGGGACTACGAAAATGGGGTGATGGGGCTGTCATTCGACACTCAGGGCATGACTCACAGTATTCTTTGAAGTCTGCTTACAACCTAGGCCAGAAGAATATCTGGGTTATTCTCTCCCTGGTTTTCTCCATACCCAGATGTCCCCCCATTACATGACCATGGGCCAGATCTAGCACTACCCGGCGGAAGTGTTTGGGAACCACTAGCTGTTCCAGTTCATCCTCCTGTGTCTCACCACCTGATACAACAAATCATTTTTAAACACCATGTAGGGAAAAGACACCCCCCAATTAGGGTCCACAGGTTCCCCATCCATCACCTTCATGTTTTCTCTGGCTTAGAGGAGAGTGACATCCCGTAGTTTTTTTTGTACAGAAGTCCTCTCTCTGGACCTTTAAGTCAGGGACTACATTCAGTTCACTCTCACCGTCAGGGACAGAGACATGGTCTGGGACCTTAGCCATCTGCTGGGAGCTATCTTCTGGCTCCTCCGGCTCCCCAGCCATTACAGGAAAAGGAAGAGGGTCTCCTTCTTCCTCAGTCTCTCCTTCCGTTTGGCAAAAAGGGTCTGGTGAGAACTCCTGTGCCTCCTCAGCAGGGTGAGCTCTTTCCTCCAGGCTCTCTGTGCCTTCCCACAACCTCCAAAAATGGGGAGCCCCACTAGGGCTTTATGAAGCAGGGAAGGTACCACTCCCACTGAATGGGTCACTCTGTCGCAAGGGGTGCCAATCTCAACCAGCGCCGTCTGGTAGTCACGAGTGTCCCCACGGATGCAAATGACCCCGACAGTGCTAATGTGTAACCTGGCCAGATGTACACAGCTGCTTTTGACCAACGTTATCACACTACCAGAGTCAAACAGCGGACTGATGGGTTTCCAGTCATTAGCAATTACACACATTTGCTTCTCCATGCGACTTGAGCATGATGCTATACATACGACCTGTGAAAAAAGAGAAATGTGTCTTTTCATATAAGCATTACCACATTGCATGGGTTCAACATTCAGGGGACAATTGGCAGCAATATATCCCAATGCATGACATTGGTAGTACTGTATGTGTTCTACACCCAGTCCACTCAAGGGTTCCCAAGACCTTCCTGGCTTCTTTGGCCAGTTTCCAGGTCTAGAGCCCCCGGTCTCTTTAACCATATCAGTTTTACCAAATTTCCCCTCACCCCTGAACCCTGGAACAGTCTGACCGAGTCCACCGGGCGATCTTTTACCTCTAGAGATATTGGAGTGGGGCGCAGATGGTCCTCAGCAGCCGTGTATCTCTCCACGAGGTCCACCAGTTGGCTTGCAGTTTTGGGGTCCCCATGGCTGACCCATTTCCTCAAGGCAGCAAGGAGCACCCGTAAATAGCGGTCCATGACCACATGCTCCACCATCTGGGGACCTGGCAAAGTCTCCGGCTGTAGCCATTTCCTGGTAAGGTGAACTAGGTTGAACATCTGTTAATGGGGTGACTTGTTGATGCGGTAGGTCCATTGATGCACGCGTTGGGCCCAGACTGCCATGGTGACCCCCAGGCGTGCAAGTATCTCTACCTTTAGAGTCTCATAGTACTTGGCCTTATATGTTTCCAGATTGAAATAGGCTTTTTGGGTTTCGCCGGTCAAGAATGGAGACAGCAGCCCCGCCCACTGTTTGTTTGGTCATCCTTCATGAAGAGCGACTCTTTTAAAGGTCGTGAGGTACGCCTCCATGTCATCCGCAGGTGTCATTTTTTGCATGCGGTAAGAAGAACGTACCAACTTTGGTTCCACTGTCACGGGTGGTGCAAGCCCCTTTTTTAACTCCAGCAGGGCCTCCGCGACCCAGAGGTTGATTTCCTGCAGAGCTGTGTTTTTTTGCCGTGATAGCCTGGTGACTCTCCTCTCACTGAGCTGCAGTGGCCTCTGCCACCTGTCTGTTGATTTCCTGCTGGGCTGCCTGTTGTGCTGCAATAGCCTGGCTACTCTCCTTTCGCTGAACTGCAGCGGCCTCTGTGGCCTGGCGGTTGGTTTCCCGCTGGGCTACATTGGCTTGTAGCAGGGTCTTCAACATTTCCTCCATCTTTGAAAGTTGCCTCGCTGAACTCCACCACGTGTGGGAGATTAGCTCATGGGCAGGGCCATCGTAATGACATCATGGGCCCCTGGGCAAAGTAATGCACTAGGGCCCCTACCAGGGAGATGGTGACCTGCGGCATGCTATGCGTGCGGTGGCAATGAGCGAGTGTGGCTATATAATGCTACATATTGGCATGGCTTTTTAGTTTAATTAGAAAACACAAATACAGAAAACCGTGTGTACCAAGGTTTAAAAAAAGAAGTATGGACTGATCGCTCAGTTCTTCCCTCCGCTCTGAGCAGAGAGCAGGGGCTGTCAGTCATTGGTTCTCTGCTCTACACCCCCCCCCCCCAGCGCTCACTGGCATGTTTCACTATGGAGGGGGCGTGGAAGCACAAGTGTGAACCTAGTGTGAAGGGCTACTTGTAACAATGAATGGAATCACAAAGCACAATGCTTCACCATTCTTTCATTCATTCGCCATTTATGTGTTGCACACTACTATGTCTCGCCTCCCTTCTTGACTCGCTAGTCAGGTATGAAGAAAAAAATTTGGAACCATGTGTGCCAAAAGACATAAACACAAAAGATTAATTTGATTTTTCGGTACGGTTATACATCGTAATATATCGGTGTGAGCGAGTAACGGTGGCGTGCGTATCGTACGGCGTCCAGTGGTAGAGGGACCATCCCCGGGATCACGTAATGAAACGGGTCCCCGGGTACTACAGTAATGCTACCGGGACGGGTACTCGA
>BLSH010529487.1:371048-393556 GCA_018402905.1 Glandirana rugosa
TTTCTTTTCTCTGACGTGACTGTTTCTTTTGTTTAGACACTGTCGGTCGATCTGTTTCCATGAAAATGTGTCGATTGGTACACCTTCAAACCCCTTCTCCTCTCCACATACATTACACACACCAAAACATACGTGTCTTTACTTCAAGACGGACCATTACTAGAGTGTTACATGGTTAGCTGTGTAAAAGTACCTTTGTCTAGCTGGCTGTCACAGATTTGTTTTCTTTGTCAGTGCAGTCTCTTTTCTTTTCAGCTCCCAATCTCCCTTCCCGAGCAGGAAGGAGATAAGGATAACGGTGCAGCTGAGCTCACCCCCCTCCTCCTTCCCTCGGTCATGCTGCACAGAGCAGTACAGAGCAGCACTTGTCCCCACTCTCAGTGCAGAGCAGGGAGGCAGCTCTAGGATCCGTGGGGGGAGAGATTTCAGAAGCCGGGCAGAGCTCCACACAGCCGGAAAACAGTCTGTATTAGCGCGGGCTGTTTCCCTATAGGCTGAGTGAATGACAAAGGGGAGGGTATTGGTAGCAGCCCCGCCCATCCCCGACATCACAGCTTGAATCTGACAGCTGCAGCTTCACAGAGCACACCCAGCAGGCTTGCTGGCTGTGCTTTGTATTCTCATTTGAGCTGAAAGTTACTGCAGTTTACGTTCTTTTACAGTGGGATGGCAGGACAGAGGCATAAGGGCCCCCGTGCAGCTGGGGCCCCTGGGCTGTGCCCAGGGGTGCCCGCTCATTAAGACGGCCCTGCTCATGGGGATCACTTTTCAGATGTAAACATGCGACATGGAGGACAGTTTCTTTTAAATCTGGCGGCTTGCCAGGTTAATGTTTCAGGTTTGCAAGGTAACAACACAAACAAAAACAGAAAACAAAACCTTGCCATCTGGTGCTAAACTAAACAGAACTATACAGTGTGGGGCTGTCCCCCACACCCACAAAACACAAGCACAGTGCAAACCTTATCCTTAGAGTGCAAATTAGCACAAAGAGTTCTCTCAGCTTTCTACCTCTGAGATCCAGGATAGAGCTTTTCTCTGTTCTCTTCCTGGTCATTAAATGCAGGTGGAGAGGGGTTTGAGTGGACCAGAAACACCAAGCTGAAACCAGCTCTGCCACGGTGGCCGGCAAAATCCGGGCCGGACTCCCGCTAGTAGCCTCAAAATGATTGCATGCGAGGCGACAAGTATCACCCATCCATTGTGGTGCCTCGCATAACGTCACAGTAGCCATATGCACAATGCAGCTATGTAAAACCAACTCAAATCGAATTTTTCTCTTGAAATATTGAAACACCAGTTGTCTTTTCTTCCAGTGCTATCACTCAATGATATTTTAATAATACAAAAGTCAAAAATGGTAAATCAATTCTTAGAATTAACTGGTCAGTTTGCAGTTTAGAAAAAATATACAAAGAATGTTCACAGAATGACAGGATAAACTATTGGTAGGGAAATAGTTAAAGGCCACATTTTGCAAAAAAAGAATAAATGCATCCAGATTAATTTATTAAAAAGCGAGCATTCTTATTTGTTTGCAGTGGAGCCTGCAAAGCATTGCAACTGTGATCAGTGGATCACAGATGCATTGCTCTGGCTCCTGCAGACTATTCCTGCAGCCACAGTTCTCTGTCGAGATATAGACATTCAGTTACATAGCTGGGGCTACTATCAATGGACTACAAGTGTGGTGGTATTGCCACATTTGTGCTCCATTGAGAACTACATGCCCATCTGCCACAGTGGCAGTAGGTACTGCACTTGTCGTTTGCCCTATAAATGAGCTTATCCTGAAACATGGTCACAAATATAGAGTTATCTTTAATGAAAATGTAAATTTGTAAAGTTTCCCAAAGGAAGTTTGAGCACTTAAAGTGCATGTAAGGACACTTTTTTTGCTCAGCCTTCCCATCCGTGCTCAGCCATCCCCATCCATACCCAGCCATCCCCAGCCATGCTCAGCCATATTATCTATGCTCAGCAATCCACATCCATGCTCAGTCAAAAGTGAAGCATTTGCTCTGGTACTCCTTCTGAATCCCACCCTCTCTGCACTTGCCTCCGGTAACAGGAGCTGTCATCCCTTAGTGGCAACTGCTTCTCCTTTGCCTTCTCCTTTACCTCCAGCAATGATCAGGCTCTCCTCAGGCTAAGCCTCTACACATGTGGGTAGGCCTCTGGCTTCAGGCCAAACCCTGAGCTGCTGCTCCATATACATACGGGCCGGAGCCCGGGGAGGAAAGAACCCTGATCACCTGCCTCCTTCCGAATAAATAGACTATCCCAGCATGCTCAGGGGCAGTAGAAACTCATTCTGACTGGCTGAGACAACATATTTACTCATAACCTGAGTTCACTGTAATCTATCATCCTAATGCCAAAGACAGCAGTGCCACCTATTGACAGAAGAGAGAGAGAGACTGCACAACAGACTCAGGCTTAGGACAGGAATCAGATATAAAAATTAGGAAAATATCATGCTCACTATTATTAGTCTACACTCAAGCTAGCTGCTAGCACACCAATCGACAATTGATTGTAAAAAATAAAGTATATCCACTTAACACAAATTGCAGTTTAGAAATAGTGGCTGCTTTACTCTAAGTGGAGGTATCGGGATATAGCATGCAGCTACAGGCCATATCCCAGTACCGTTTTTTAGAGCGGGCGATCGGCTATCCAGCGCTTGGTCATTATCCTGGGCCGTGGGAGGGTACACCCCCCCCTTGTGCCGCTCTTCTCCGGCCTCTGGTCCCACTGGGAAACTGAAGCTCTGATCCAGTGTGTCTGCCGGCTAGGAGGAGACCAGAACGAAGCCGAAATCAGCTCAGATCGGGTCTCTTTCGTCAAATTCCAGAAGCAACGTCACAGCGTCACTTCCTGTTTACTCGGCAGCTAACAGCGCCAGTTTTAAAAAAATGACAGTATTCAGAATCGCCGTTTTTGGTGATCTGAATACTGTGAAGTGCAAAGGAGGGATGGGTGGTCTTTTAGACAAATACTGTGTGACAAAAAGTATTGCAACAATCGCTATTTTATTCTCTAGGGTGTTTAAAAATATATATATAATATTTGGGGGCTCTAAGTAATTTTATAGCAAAAAAAACCCTGTTTTTTTTGCTATATTTTTGTAAACGACAAATGTAAAAAAGGGCTCCGGTGGGTAAGTGGTTAAATAAGTGCAACGCTAAAAACTAAACATATCAGTATGATACAAAAACAATGCAAAGAGTGACCAATTCACAAGAGTGAACAGTGATGTAAATTGTGTTCAAAATATAATAACCTTATAATAATTCATACGGTATAAGATACCCTATCCGTGACTATATTTAGTCAAACTAAGTAAAGTGTCCAGTGTATAAATAATTCATATATAGTAGCAAAGTGCCAAATTGGTAGATAAGTAATTCATCAAAATAAAGTGTCCAGTGAATAAAAATGATTATCCATCATATCAGTGACAATCCAAATCCACAGTGATTTGTGAACCTCCACCTCTGCAGTTAATATTGCGCTTACCAGAAGGCAATATGGGTAAAGCTTGTATGTTTCCAGTGTAAGATGTCATTCTGCGGAAAATATCCTAAGTATCCACCTAATTCTTGTGAAATTTGTGGTAACCAGACATCAAAACATGGATATGGACCCTGTTAAAGATCCCACATCGCTGCTTCAGTCAGATAGCACTCATAGGAGTTCCAATGGAGTCATAAAAACATAAAGAGCCTCCACATAGTGTAAAACCGCATTAAATATATTTATTGAGTAAAGTAGAGAACTTACATCAAGTCCAAAGATAGTAAACCCATAAAACAGCAGCAAATAATGCAAAGCAATGGCCTAGATAGGACGTAGTACCGGTGCGTTTCATCTCCTAAGATGCCCCAGATGAAATGCATTGGGTCCACGTCCTATCCAGGCCAATGCTTTGCATTATCTACCCCTATATTGGCTCCTGAGGAAGTGTATTTTATCCAAGAAACGCATCCAGCTTAGAAATATTTAAAATGATAAATGGGTGGTAATTCCACCAATTTCTTCATATGTGCATATGTACTGTAGTAGACAGTGATACCTCGGTTCATAAATGCTTTTGTTCATGAACAGCTCGGTTCACAAACAGAAAAGTTCACAAAAATTTGCTTCGGTTCACAAACTCCACTTCGATTCACGAACATGAGCCATGGCCATCTTCCCTCTTCTGACACGTTCATATTGAGAAGAGCAGTGCAAGATGGGAGTCTTAGGAGAACCTGTCCACTCAGATAGGGGTTTCTGCCCCCTAACTACCATGAGGATGGGCTCACTTGATTGGGAATCATGGAAAAACAGTTCATATGCCCTCAGATCTTTTCCTGGATGCACAGTGATGTTTTCTGGCCCCTAGATTAGACATTTAATTTGGGGTTTGGGATTGTATCAAACAAGGAATAAAGAGGAGCTATAGTTTTTTTTTTCTTTTTAGATGTACACATGAGAGGTCAGCTTAATGTAAAAGACTGGATATAATACATGTTTAAAATCCTTTTTTGTACATACATTTCATAATTTTACTGTTGATATAAACAAAAAAAAAAGTTCAGAATGAATTAACCTTTTTTACATTGAACTCTATGGGAAAATTTGCCTCGGTTAGCAACCAATTATGTTTGTGAACCAAGGTACCACGGTATTGTGTGAAAAAAAAATAAGTGGGGAATGTATATTCATAATGTGTTTTTCTATGATTTTATGTATTTAAGTGGATAAGGATGTCTCCTTGTTTAAGCTTTAATAATAAAAACTGCTTGTATTGTATTATTGTTTTTGTGAGTTGTGCCTCAGATATCCTTCCTTCGAAAGTTTTTTCGAGTTAAATGTTTTAGCTTTAGATACATTTTATGTTAAGCAAGACTGAAGAACATGTTTGAACATGTTTTGAAGGTCCTCTAAAAGTTTATTACATTATTCTCTCGTTTGGTATTTCAGAATTTCTGTGAAGTGCTCTTTAAAAATATAATTAAGTAATTAAATATATTTTTACACTGGACTATAAGTGCACCCCATTTATACATCTCCATTTAGTGTGCCTCCTATTGATACTATAAGGCTGATGTGACTCTCTTTCCCTGGTATGACTCTCTATCTTAAGTGTTTCTAATGTAACACTCAATCAGATGTAAATATAATTTCCTGATTCTTTTTCCTTTGATCTGCATCACTGACTAGGTAAGACGTCTGCTTCTGTAGATTTGCCAAGCTACATCAGGGTACTGATCAGATCTCTTTAATGTTGCCCTCTCTGGCTTCCTCTCAGAAGCATTTGATCTGATTCTCTCTTATGTTACTCTCCCTTTGACTTGTTTCTGTCTTGATTTTATTTCTAACATCATTTAAAAAGCTCATGCATGTACCATGGGGGCAAATAGCGTACATTTGTCTTGCATGAAACTCTTAGCAATAGAATTGTTGTTTGATTTGTCATTCTACAATGATTGGTAAATAAGGAATTCTCCATCTTAAATTAATTTCTTAGATGATTTTTGATATGATATCCTCCTTCGGCATGTCCTTTCTCAGAATTTCATCATCACTTTCTTAAATGTTAATAAACAAAAATAAATATGTACATTCATTGGGTACAGAAAGTATTCAGACCCCCTTAAATTTTTCACTCTTTGTTATATTGCAGCCATTTGCTAAAATCATTTAAGTTCATGTTTTTCCCTCATTAATGCACACACATATTGACAGAAAAACACGGGATTGTTGATATTTTTGCAGATTTATTAAAAAAGCAAAACTGAAATATCACATGGTCCTAAGTATTCAGACCCTTTGCTCAGTATTTAGTAGAAGCACCCTTTTGATTTAATCCAGCCATGAGTAATTTTGGGAAAGATGCAACAAGTTTTTCACATCTGGATTTGGGGATCCTCTGCCATTCCTCCTTGCAGATCCTCTGCAGTCCTGTCAGGTTGGATGGTGAACGTTGGTGGACAGCCATTTTAGGTCTCTCCAGAGATGCTCAATTGGGTTTAAGTCAGGGCTCTGGCTGGGCCATTCAAGAACAGTCATGGAGTTGTTGTGAAGCCACTCCTTCGTTATTTTAGCTGTGTGCTTAGGGTCATTGTCGTGTTGCAAGGTAAACCTTCAGCCCAGCCTGAGGTCCTGAGCACTCTGGAGAAGGTTTTCATCCAGGATATCCCTGTACTTGGCTGCATTCATCTTTCTCTCGATTGCAACCAGTCGTCCTGTTACTGCAGCTGAAAAACACCCCCACAGCATGATGCTGCCACCACCATGCTTCACTGTTGGGACAGTATTGGACAGGTGATGAGCAGTGCCTGGTTTTCTCCACACATACCACTTAGAATTAAGGCCAAAAAGTTCTATCTTGGTCTCATCAGACCAGAGAATCTTATTTCTCACCATCTTGGAGTCCTTCGGGTGTTTTTTTAGCAAACTCCATGCGGGCTTTCATGTGTCTTGCACCGAGGAGAGGCTTCCGTCGGGCCACTCTGCCATAAAGCCCCAACTGGTGGAGGGCTGCAGTGATGGTTGACTTTCTACAACTTTCTCCCATCTCCTGACTCACCAAGGCTTTTCTCCCCCGATAGCTCAGTTTGGCCGGACGGCCAGCTCTAGGAAGGGTTCTGGTCATCCCAAATGTCTTCCATTTAAGGATTATGGAGGCCACTGTGCTCTTAGGAACCTTAAGTGTAGCAGAAATTTTTTTGTAACCTTGGCCAGATCTGTGCTTTGCCACAATTCTGTCTCTGAGCTCTTCAGGCAGTTCCTTTGACCTCATGATTCTCATTTGCTCTGACATGCACTGTGAGCTGTAAGGTCTTATATAGACAGGTGTGTGGCTTTCCTAATCAAGTCCAATCAGTATAATCAAACACAGCTGGACTCAAATGAAGGTGTAGAACCATCTCAAGGATGATCAGAAGAAATGGACAGCACCTGAGTTAAATATATGAGTGTCACAGCAAAAGGTCTGAATACTTAGGACCATGTGATATTTCAGTTTTTCTTTTTTATTAAATCTGCGATAATGTCAACAATTCTGTGTTTTTCTGTCAATATGGGATGCTGTGTGTACATTAATGAGGGAAATAAATGAACTTAAATGATTTTAGCAAATGGCTGCAATATAACAAAGAGTGAAAAATTTAAGGGGATCTGAATACTTTCCATACCCACTGTATATACAGTATATTTATGGATATTTACTGTATACTGTGCTGATGACCTCATCGGCACATGCGCTCTGAAGGAACGCCCACCCGTGCCATTTCTTTAGAGCCTTGAGATTGACGGATCCCGTGTGCATGTGCCGTAGTGACTGACCTCATGCGGCTATGGCCAGTCACACAGCTGGAGTCCACAGACCCAGAAGGGACACAGGTGAAGATGGATGCAGCCTCCAGCGGGGATGATGAGGGCTTTGTTTGCAGGTAAGTTTCACATAATGTGCTAGTATGTGATGCATACTAGCACATTATGCCTTTACTTTGCAGGTCACAAAAAAAATTAATTGTTGCAACTACTACAATCTTACTAGCTATTGATTACAGTATTACGTGACTGATTATCAACCAAAACAACAAAACATATTAACATGTCCCTTGGCCCCTTTGCCCCCTGTACAAATCATTAGTAAGACCTCATGTGGAATATGCAGTTCAGTTTCAGGCACCAGTTTACAAAAAAGGATATTGATGAATTGAAAGAGAAGAGCAACTTAACTGATAAGAGGCATGGAGGAGCTCAGCTATGAGGAAAGATTAGAGGAACTGAGTTTATTCTCTCTTGAGAAGAGGAGATTAACAGGGTTTTTTGCCAAAATTCCTAAACTCAACTCCATTAAAGCCCATGGGGTTGATTTACTAAAGCATCAAAAGTGCAACATTTGGCGCAGCTTCACACAGAAACCAATTAGCTTCAAGGCTTTATTGTCAAAACTTGACTGAACAAGCTGAGGTTAGAAGCTGATTGGCTAGCATGCACAGCTGCACTGGTATTTGCACTCTCCAGCTTTAGTAAATCAACCCATATGTGTCC
This sequence comes from Glandirana rugosa, assembly GCA_018402905.1. Lineage (NCBI taxonomy): Eukaryota > Metazoa > Chordata > Amphibia > Anura > Ranidae > Glandirana > Glandirana rugosa. The sequence continues at coordinate 379,101 of BLSH010529487.1, forward strand.
ATCTACACATGCTTTTAGGGTCATTTAGTTGCTGTGGTTAGGGGAGGTTCAACCTCCCTCAACCCTCCTCTCCTGAGCATAGAAGACGTTTTGCATTTTCCCCCAGCCGGCGGTCATAATAGACTATGTGCACATGAAGCCTAAGTGTTCCATATAGTGAACTTGATGTTGAGTTATTCACTTTAAGGTCATCACAGAGGGCAAGAGGGCACTCTTTCGGGTTGATTTACTAAATGCAAATAGACTGTGCAGTTTGCAAAGTTGCTCCAGAACTTAGTAAATGAGGTAAGGCTTAAATTTGCAAAGAGTACCCAATCATGTGAAAGGAAAATAAAAACATGCATTTTTGCTTGCACGTGAATATAACTGGATACAAACATTTATAGGTAAAGTTGATCCAGGAAATATTCAATTGCCTCTTGGGGGATCAGGAAGGATTTTTTCCCCTGCTGGAGAAAATTGGATCATGCTTTATTGTTTTTTTTTTCCTTCCTCTGATTCAACTGTAGGCATTGGATAGTGTATATGGAGGTTTTCTATTTGAGTGTGTTGTTTTTCTTTTTTTTTTTCTCTCTGTTGGTTGAACTGGATGGACTTGCGGCTTTTTTCAACCAGAATAACGATGTAGCTATGTATGTAAAGCCAACAGATTTTTTTAAGTTGTTAATAAAGTAGGGATGTCAGGTTTTTCTCTGGCAGTTCCCCTTTGAAGAGTTTCACTCCCTGTCTGAAAGACACAACAGTAAAGCTGGATACACACTATCCAATTTTCTGTAATTTTTTTCCTTCAGATTTACCAAAACCATATAATATGAGGTCAAACCTTAGGATTTTCAAATTGTATGCTATCAGGTAGGCCCTTGCTCAACATGGTTTTGGTAAATCTGAAAGAAATCTGACAACAAAAGTTGTATAGTGTGTAGGGGGGTCTAAGGCTGAGTTCACACTAATGCTGCATGCGGCTCGCAGCAGGGGTCCGGTACGTGCCGGTTCTCTGTTTCAGGGGCGATTCAGAGCTGCATTTTTGCCTGAATTTGGTCCTGAAATGGAGCCAAAGATGCACAGGACTCCTGTGGACACTGGGCTGCAGCCACCACGGAGATGTGTGAACCAGTTCCATTGAGAGCTGGGCACACTCTCCTGTCATGCAAATTAGATGCTGGGAAATTCGCACTAGTGTGAACCCAGCCTAAGTAAGGGAAAGTCTCTCCATAAATAGTCACCAAGACAAAAAGAGGGGTTGATTTAGTGAATGTACTAAATGCAGACAGACTGTTTACTTGGTAAGGGAAGTTGCACTTTGTAAAGGGAATTTTTCCTAGAGCTTAATAAATCTGGTGAAATCTCACTTTGCAAAATATACCCAACCATGTGAAAAATATAAATAAATAAATACTTCCCTTGTAAAGTGAACAGTCTATTTGCCTTTTCAACCCTAAATTTTTATTTTCCTTGAATGTTGTGGGTATTCTTTGCCAAGTGAAGCTTTACCTCATTTACTGATGATTAGGATGAAGATTTAGTTATTATAATGTAATTATAGGTATAGATAATATTGAGGACAGGATTTGTGCAACACTCAGACACCTACAGAGAACCCAGTTTCTCCTGTCACACTTTAGCCAAAACAGGCTTCCCTCTTATACACCTTTCCTTCACCTATGGGTGACAAGGACTGAGCGAATTGATTGGCCATTTCTTTAGGGCGTTGTTCTGATTTTGTCTTTCAGAATTACAGACAATGACCCGAAGCCATGAACAGCTGCAGTCATAAAACGACCCCCTAGGTTGACCCTTGACATGTTCTTTTATAGCACAGAGTCATAATCTGTCCCTTTGATCTGCCTTCTGAGTGACAATAACCCCTAGCCATGGGCAGCTATAAACTAATTAACATAGCACAGAATCACCATGTGTCCAAATTCTGACAAATTCTGGCCTTGTCACTATGTCAGTACTATATGTGTGTGTATGTATACATATAAATAATAATATAATATCCTACATAAATCGGCCAACATATATCAACAAGTGCAACTGCCCTTTGCAAAGTGCACAGTCTATTTGTCTCCAGAAAAGCAACCCCAATGACAATGTATGATTGTGTGCAATTATTGCTTATTTGGGGTTTATTCACTAAAGCCAAATCCACTGTACGCTACAAGTGCACTGAAGGTGCTTTTGGAAGTGCACTACAAGTGCACTTGGAAGTGCAGTCATTGTGGTTCTTAGTGGGACATGCAAGGAACATAAAAAACAGCATTTTTACTTGCATATGATTGGATGATAGAAATCAGCAGAACTTCCCCTCATTTCAGATTTTCCCCTCAGGTCTACAGTGACTGCACTTCCAAGTAAATCAACCCCTTTGTCTTTGTTTTGATTAGAAGACTCCATGGTACCCCCTTGTATTAGGTCCAACTAGATGCCGCTAGATGCAGCTATAAGCTCTGTAGAATAATTAACCACGTCCCGCCCGGCGTATAGCAAAATGACGTCCAGGCGGGTGGTCCGCTTTCCCGACTGGGCGTCATATGATGTCCTCAGGATAACCTGCGATCACGCGCCCGTGGGGGCATGCATCACAGCGATCGGTGGTGCCGTGGGTCAATCTGACTCACCGCATTACCGCTCGAGATAAAACGATTGCATCGGAAGCTTTTTACCATGTGATCAGCCCTGACCAATCACGGCTGATCACATTGTATACAGGAAGAGCCATTTATCAGCTTTTCCTCTACTCTGGTCTGCAGACCTGAGTAGTGGAGAGCCGATCAGCTGCTCTCCTGACAGGGGGGTCCGCACTGAACATTTATCAGTGCAGCCCCCCTCAGGATCGCCAAACTGGACCCCCAGGGAACCAACCAGGACAATCAGGGAGTCCCCCCAGCGACACCATAACGAGGCTGCCCAGGACCACCAGGGAGACAATCAGGAGGCTGCCTAGGGACCACCAGGGACCCCACACTAGACCACCAGGTAAGGGCATACAGTGCACTGTAGGGATGGCACTGTGCCCATATGTGATGCCTGCCAGTGCCATCCCTAACAGTGCTATATGTACCAGTGCCCACCAGTGCCATGCACCAGTGCCACCTATCAGTACCCACCTGTGTCACCTATCAGTGTCCACCAGTACCACCTATCAGTGCCCAGCAGTGGCACCTATCAGTGCCACTCAGTGACCAGTGCCACCTATCAGTAACCATCGGTGCTGCCTATGAGTGCCCATCAGTTCCCCATATCAGTGCCCCCTATCAGTGCCCATCAATGCTGCTTATCAGTGCCCATCAGTGCTGCATATATGTGCCTCATCATCAGTGCCAATCTGTACTGCCTCATCAGTGCCCATCAGTGTAGCCTCATCAGTGCCCATCAGTGTAGCCACATCAGTGCCCATCAGTGATGGAGAAAATTTACTTATTCAAAATTTTGTGACAGAAACAAAGAAAAACTTTTTTTTCAAAATTGTTGGTATTTTTTTATATGTAGAGCAAAAAATAAAAACCTCAGAGGTGATCAAATACCACCAAAAGAAAGTTCTATTTGTGGGAACAAAATGATAAAAAATGTTGTTTGGGTACAGCATCACATGACCCCGCAATTGTCATTAAAAGTGCAACAGCGCTGAAAGCTGAAAATTGGTCTGGGTGGGAAGGGTGGTAAGTGCCTGGTATTGAAGTGGTTAAAGAGCTCTGCAACTTTGCATAAGGGGCATGACCTGCCCAAGTGGCAGCCACCAATCTTAAACAATTATAAATCAGAAAGTGAAAATGCAGCCTCCAGTTTGGTGTAACTGGTGCTTGGCCAGCTTGAACTGCATGTGATAAGTTGCAAAGTCAATAGAAAGGTGCAAAGCCAAGTCTGGAAATGGCATCATTTGCTCTATGATTTTGTGATTCCTTGGTTTAAAGTTGAACTCCAGTCAAGCATAAAAGGCAATTAATTATTACATTGTTTAAGGGATTTTTACAGCAAAAGTCTAAGTACCTACTTTTGATTTACTATCAGCCTCTTGAAATCCTCTGGGAGAGGAAGGGGCAGGACTAGCAAGCATGCAAGTATGCTGCCAAGAGAGCAAAGTAAGGAGATGGATGACCACATAAACCTAATACTTCTCCTTCACTGTCTATTCAGCTAGCTGAGGGTGGAGGGAAGAAACCAATGCATTGCTTTACGGTGTAATTTTGGGAATGGATGGACAATACAAATCTTTTGTCAGGTTAAACCATTTGCTTATGTGTATTTCCTCTGTGTATTTGGCTGTTGGCGTGAAGTCCAGCTTTAACCAATCTAAAGCCCAATTCTGGGAAATCTGTACAGTATTCTTTGCAGTGGGGTTGCACCAACATTTCAAGGGTTAACTGCTTATTTTGTGGAGGGGGAGGAGAAGCTCATTTACTTATCTGATCCTCTGCTCCCCCAGCAAATGGCGCTCCTGCATTGGTTTCAAGGATGTCAGGATTTCAGACTGTTTGAGCATGGGGAGAAGCATGGATCCTAATCCTCCTAATCTTTGCGTACAATATACTGACAGGATTGGTACCAGATGATTGGAGAAAAGCCAATGTGGTACCAAGATTCAAAAAAGGGCAGAGACATATTCCTGGAAATACAGGTCAGTCAGCCTAACCTCAATAGTGGGTAAATTATTGGAGGGGATGATAAGGACCTATATCCAAAAATTTACTGAGGAGAAATATATCATTAGACTGAGAGGAAATATTGGCATTGATGAACACAGAACAGAAATGGGAATTTTTCAAAAAGACTGTATGTGATCTCACTGCAAAGTATATTTCCATGGGCAATACTTTTAAAAGGCTAAAAATATGTGGCTCACGGCCAGATCACTGTTCTAAGAGATATAACTGTTCTTAGAACAGTGATCTGGCTTCTCCCCTCTAATTGATAGTTTTCACACACAGTTAGAAGATAATTGTAGAACAGTGATCTGGCTTCTCCCCGCTAATTGATAGTTTTCACACACAGTTTGCAGATGTTCTAAGAACAGGGATATGGCTTCTCCCGGCTAATGTATACTTTTCTCACACAGTTTTAAGATGATTGTAGAATGTACAATCATCTTAAAACTGTGTGATAAAAGTATAAATTAGCCGGGAGAAGCCATTGCACTGTTGTTAGAGCAGTGATCTGGCTTCTCCCCACTAATTGATAGTTTTCACACACAGTTTGCAGATGTTCTAAGAACAGGGATATGGCTTCTCCCGGCTAATGTATACTTTTCTCACAGAGTTTTAAGATGATTGTAGAATGTACAATCATCTTAAAACTGTGTGATAAAAGTATAAATTAGCGGGGAGAAGCCATATCACTGTTCTTAGAACAGTGATATGGCTTCTCCCCGCTAATTTATACTTTTCTCACACAGTTTTAAGATAGTCCACATCCACCTCCATTTTTAATTATTTTTTTTTTTTTTTTATTATTTTAAGTTACTTCCCTATCCCCATTTTTTTGTAGGGCACTTGTTCAACCCTTACCCCCATTTTCCTTCCTTTTGCAGACCTCTAGGACTTTCCAGGACTTTCTTACAGCCATTTTTGTGCCTAAAAGTTCGGGTCCCCATTGATTTCAATGGGGTTTCGGGGATCCGGGTCAAAGTTCGGGTTCTGTCCAGACCCGAACCCGGACTTTGTCCCAAAGTTCGGCCGAACCAGCAGAACCCGAACTTCCAGAAGTTCGCTCAACTCTATTCTTCAGCTCTGTGTATACAAAGGAGCATGGGGGAGCTCATGTCCACAATGGGGTGGTAGTGACACAGCCACAAATGATCCACAATGGCTCAAAAGTGAAATGGTCCAGAAGTATTTAGACAGAATAAAGGTAGAAAAAGCACCTGGACCAGATGGCATTCATCCATGGATTCTAAAGGAATTGAGCTCTGTCAGTTCACAGCCATTGTATCTGATTTTTAGGGACTCCTTAATGACTGGAATAGTACCACTGGATTGGCATAGGGCCAATGTGGTGCCCATATTTAAAAGGGATCAAAATCTTTACCAAGTAACTATAGACCTGTTAGTTTAACTTCTATAGCTGGGAAGATACTGGAGAGTTTAATAAAAGACCACATAGATTAATTCTTGTTGGAAAAAAATGTTTTAAGCAACAGACAGCATGAATTCATGAAAGACAGAAGTTGTCAAACAAACCTGATTTCTTTTTATGAGGAAGTAAGTAAAACCTTGGACAGAGGGTTGGCTGTGGACGTGGTATACTTGGATTTTGCAAAAGTGTTTGACCATTCCCCACACACGGCTAATGTCTAAGGTAAAGTCTACAGGCTTGGAAAGATCAGTTTGTAAATGGATATAAAACTGGCTAAAAGACTGAATTCAGAGAGAAGTGGTTAATGATTCTTACTCTGAATGGTTTCAGGTTATCAGTGGTGTACCCCAAGGTTCAGTGTTGGGACCCTTACTTTTCAATATATTTATAAATGATATAGGGTCTGGGATTAAAAGTACCATTTCAGTGTTTGCAGATGACACAAAGCTATGCAGTGGAATAACATCCTTACAGGTTGTCTCCAACTTACATGCAGACCTCAATGCACTGTCTAATTGGGCGACTATGTGGCAAATGAGGTTTAATATTGATAAATGTGAAGTTATGCAGTTAAGAATACGCATGCATCGTACGTACTAGGGGGAGTACATAAGCTTAATAATGGCATGCAATGCCAAGCTGCAGTTTCCAAAGCAAGCAAAATCCTTTCTTGTATTAAGAGAGGTATGGACTCCAGAGACCGAGACATCATTTTGCCCATGTACAAATCATTATTAAGACCTCATCTTGAATATGCAGTTCAGTTTGGGGCACCAGTTCTCAAAAAGGATATAGTGGAACTGGAGAAAGTGCAGAGAAGGACACCCAAACTAATAAGAAGCATGGAGGAGCTCAGATATTAGGAAAGGTTAGAGGAACTGAATTGATTCTCTCTTGAGAAGAGGAGATTAAGGTGGGGGGGGGGGTTTGATCAACATGTACAAATACATAAGTGGTCCATATAGTGAACTTGGTGTTTAGTTATTTACTTTAAGGTCATTACAAAGGACAAGGGGGCACTCTTTACGTCTAGAGGAAAAAAGATTTCATCAACAAATACGGAAAGGCTTCTTCACAGTTGGAGCTGTGAAAATGTGGAATAGACTCCCCCCAGAGGTGGTTTTGGCCAGCACGGTAGATTGCTTTAAAAAGGCCTGGATTCTTTCCTTAATGTAATTAATATAACTGGGTACTAACATTTTTAGGTAAAGGTGATCCAGGGTGAATCTGATTGCCTCTCAGGGGATCAGAAAGGATTTTTTCCCCCCGCTATAGCAAATTGGATCCATGCTTTGCTGGGGTTTTTTTTGCCTTCCTCTGGATCAACTGTGGGTGAAGAATTGTATATGGGATTGTATGGTTAAATATAATTTTTCTATTTTTTTTTTTCTATTTTTATTTTTTTTTTTGGTTAAACTAGATGGATTTGTGTCTTTTTACAACCTGACTAACTATGTAACTTATGTAACTATGTAATTAGTAGTAATCAGCATGGGTTTGCGAAGGTCCGTTTCTGCCAGACCAATCTTCTAACATTTTACAAGGAAGTGAGCTGCCATCTAGATAGGAGGAGGCCAATGGACTTAGTGTATCTAGATTTTGCAAAAGCATTTGATACAATTCTCCATAAACACTTAATTTACAAGCTGAGATCTGCAGACATGGGCCATAAGGTTTGTGCTTGGGTAAAAGACTGGTTACAGGGATGTGTCCAAAGGGTGGTGAATGGTGATAAAAAACATGTACTCAGACTGGTCTGGAGTGGCGAGTGGAGTACCCCAAGGTTCTGTCTTGGGACCAATTATAATCAATTTATTTATAAATGATATAGAGGATGAGATATATAGCTCAGTCTCAGTTTTTGCAGATGACACAAAGATAAGTAGGCAATAACTTCATAACAGGATATAGAAATTTTACAGAATGACCTGAACAAAATCATGGAGTGGGCAGACAAATGGCAAAAGAGGTTTAATGTGGAAAAATGTAAAGTAATGCACTTGGGGGCAAAAACATAAATGCAAACTACTCACTAGGGGGAGAACCTCTGGGGGAATCAAGGATGGAGAAGGATCTGGGGGTCCTTCATCAGAGGAATCCATATTAAATTAGGGGCTCACATAAAGAGGCAGCGATTAAAGCATCTAAATGATACAATTGAAACCATAAAGGGGCTTGAATCAAAGAACAAAATAAAACCTTTCCCTAATACCTCACAACTATTAACCCAAGCTAGACAGGAACTACGCACTACTCTTTTAGACAACTTTGAAAAAACCTCCAAGAAATTACGAATGACATACTATACCAATGGCAATAAAGCCGGCAAGCTGTTAGCTCAAGGGCTGAAAGGAGTGAGGTATAAAAACAAAATTTCACATATATTTCACCACAAAATGAATGAAAATGTGTATCACCCTCAGGCAATAGCAAATGCATTTGGAGAATATTATAGCTCACTTTATAACTTAAAACTAGACCCCAACATTCACCAACCTACACGTGGAATTATAAAGGATTTCCTTAGCAAACTAAAGATTTCAAAATTAACCCAAACAAATTTACAACAACTTAATTCACCTTTTACAATTTCTTCAATATTCAAAGTTATAGAATTTACCTAATTACAAATCTTCTGGCCCAGATGGGTTAGTAGGGGAATATTTCAAAACATATAAACACATATTACCTACTCACATGGCTAAAATATACAGTATAATGCTGCAGCTGCCTCTTCACAATTCCCCTCAGAAATGCTACAAGCCATAATAGTGACTTTACCCAAGCTGGGCAAAGATCCCACCACCCCCCAAAATTTTTGTCCAATTTCGTTACTAAATAACGATCTAAAGATTTACACCAAACATATAGCCACCAGATTGATAGGCATCTTACCTCAACTTATTCACCCAGACCAATCTGGATTCACTAAAAACTGACAAACGACAGACACTACCCACAGGATTATCAACATTGTCCACATTGCAATCCAAACCAAAATGCCTTCTCTGCTTCTGGCCCTAGATGCAGAGAAGGCATTTGACCGAATCCACTGGGATTATTAAGCTCATACATTATCAGCCTTCGTTTTCCAAGGTAATATACACTCCGCTATATTGACATTAGAAAGAGTGGTTGTTCAGATAGTGAATGGACTTTATAGGCATGTAACTGTTAAAAATATAAGCTTTATTATAACTCATTAAAAGGGAAATATTCATACAATTAAAATTCCATATACTGACAATGTCAGTATATGGAATTGCAATTGTATGAATATTGCCGATTTAGAACCATTCTAATACACATCCTACTGGCAGCCAGATTGACATTAGTTAGACACCGGAAAGACCATGATTCCCTAACGCTAAAAGAGGTTACTCAAATAATACAAACTCATGCCAACCACGAGATAGCACTAGCATCAGCTAATAATAAATACCTGAAAGCCATTGAGTTGTGGGAATCCTGAAAATCCTGGTATGATAGAACCAAACACACGTGAGCCATATCCAATACCAACCTTCCAAGTTGTTTCCGTGAATGAAAGACTTCAAAAAAACTGTGAAATTTGTTTGTTTGTTTACGAACCTGTTCTTTTATGACTATTTCCTACTCAAGCTTGATTACTATTCTTGGTAAATGTTGGTATATAAATGATAACTTTGAAATAGCCAACTATAGATATTCCATGTACAATTACAGATATAGGAACACTATTGGTGGAGTGGTGGCAAGCTTCCAGTCCTATGATACAGGAGGGTCCCAATGGGGGTGTCTTGGGGGGGTAATGCGCTCCACCAAAGAGGGAAATATGAATAGCTTCTCTGAAAAGACTTGTACGCCATAGATTCTTTTGACTGTAATTTAGTGTTATGAAGATGTATATATGAACCAGTAATATACACATATAGATTTTACCACTCTTTAAATATACAGATGTTAACCTTTCATTACTTCTGTACTTAGTACTATGTTTATACTGTGTATGGAAAACTAATAAAAAGTATTGAACTTTAAAATGTCCTGAATTTGGGATACAGTCAGCTGAATCCTAGTGGCTGAATATCATTAGCCATGCTCATATATTTTTTCTACCTCAAGTTTGTTTGACCACAGTGGGGGATATGCAGTTACCCCGCTGTCCTGCGGAAGGTTTAAGGGACTACTTCATAGCTGAAGCGTAGCGTGAAGCTTCTAGCCTTTGACGTAGCCGGTATTGGATGGTGAAACCGGTCAGGAAACTAACTTACCTACCTCCAATCCTGGACAAACTAACTAAAAAAGCATACACTGCTTACACAGGGTGGGACCGTTAAAGACTGAAGGAACATTCGGTGGAACTAAGCGATCGATAAGTATATATCCTTGCTTTTGTACTTATATGCACTTTATATGATGCCAAACAGGTTTTCCTGCACTGAATTATGCAAACTTTTTGAGTGACCATTCATGCAAATAACATATCTGCTGCTGACCATTTGGATTACAAATTATAGTAGGGAGGGTTCCTAAGACTGGGACCATAGGGGGGCGTGGCATCTGAGCTCCGACATGGACGCTTAGCTCCGAAGCTCCACCAGACTGCCAGGAGACACCGCAGCCACAGGAGCCATCAGCCCACACAGACACCGGCATTGTAGCTCCGAACACCCAGGCACAGCACTGGGATGATGAGAAGGAGAAAGGAGCCGCCGATCCGGCCTGGAAAGCTCAATAGCTTCTTCCCAGCTGCCCAAGGCAGCCTGCAGCAAGATGGCGCCGGAGCCTCCGATGCGAGGAGGAACACACAGGCCGCATCCATCCACCCAGCCTCACCAGGGCGCGAGCTGAAACCGCCGACAGATCACCTAGATAGTGGCACCTCATCTACAGCCTCCACACCCACTACAAGGAGTCTGTCCAAGACTAAACAGAGAATAGCCTCTCCCGGAGGCAAGACATGGAGGTGAGTGGATCACAGGCCGCAGTGAGGCCTACTACATTAACGCCGCACGACCCCATCGCAGGATTCCCCACCTCAGGCCAACCGGTGCCGGACACGGTACTGAAGAACATGCTCATGTCACTCAGGTCCTCACTCCATAATGACATATTACACACAGTTAAGCAGTGCAAGCTAGAGGTGCAAAAACTGGGCCATAGGGTCCATCATGTGGAAAAATGGGGCACTACTCTATCTCTTACAATAATATGGTAGATGCACACACTGCCCAGGGTGAAGAAATCCTCTAGATAAAAGACAAGCTGGCTGATTTAGAGGACAGGTTCAGAAGGAACAATATTAAGATCCGAGGAATATCCGAGTCAGTAACTGCAGCCCAACTGCTACCGTTTGCCCAAGACATGTTCTCAGCCATAGCGCCATCACTCTCTGCAATGGAGCTTACGATTGACAGAATTCACAGAGTACCTAAGCCAACATTCCTAGCAGAAGAGGTCCCCAGAGACGTCCTACTTAGGATGCATTTCTATCGGGCTAAAGATATCCTCTTACAAAATTTTCTAAATCCGGATCTCCGCCCAGCATCATGTGCATCCCTGCAACTTCTCCCTGACTTATCAAGGCACACTTTACAGCGTAGGAGAAATATAGCTACCATCACCAAGGCCCTACGTAATCACAACATCGCCCATAAATGGAAATATCCTGCTAACCCGCTGATTACCCACAACAGCACCACCAGACGTGTATCCTCCCTAGAAGAAGGCCTTGCAATCCTCCATTAGTGGGGAATCATAATGGATCTGCCATCAGACCTCACTCAAGCTGACAAAGTTCCGCTCATGCAACAGGAGTGTCAGGTAGTGTCCTGTAAACGATCGACTAAGAAGGACAAACCTACCAAGGACACATAAACCTGCCACCCACCACACCAAGCTCTCCCGGGATGGTCATACTGGGTATGCACCCTTCCCCCTCAAGCAAACGTGAACATACCAAAATGTTCTCGGATCCTCTCAGGGCTCCTGTTTTTATATGTTTAACTCTTCTATTTGTTTACTGTTTTGTTTTCCTCCCCTTCTTTGCAACCACGGTACGCAAACCCAAACGGGACCATCTATTACTAGAGAAACGCCCTCTACTGACAAGACTGATGAGAATACTCACGGAAGCCTTGAGTGAAACACACCGCATCTATCCCCTTCTATGGACTCCCGACAGTACTATGTCTTCTTCCGTAGTGAGTGTTTACCACCCTACATACACACCACACAATCTGACATACCATGGATATCACATGCTTATCCCTAAATGCAAAAGGATTGAACCACTCAGCAAAGAGACACTCAATGTGGAGGGAGGCATTGAAACACAGAGCTGACATAGTATGTATTCAAGAGACCCACTTCTGTGCTTCTTACACCCCCAACTGCTCACACAGGCAGTTCCCCCATGTCTTTTTGTCATCCTCTTCTGAGAAAAAAATCCAAAGGGGTTCAATCCGGGACACTGTAGCCTTCCACCTTAAGGACTCCATCTTGGACACCGAAGGTCGCTACATCATTATCTCCTGTGACATAAACTCACGCCCCTACACTCTGGTGGCTTTATACGCACCAAATAGTCACCAAATACGAGTCCTGCATAGACTCATAAATCCCATCAAATATGGCAATCTACTGCTTTGTGGAGACTTCAACATTAGCAATGACCCACAGATGGACTCATCGTCGCAGATCCTCAGGAACAGGCCCTCTCTGAGTAAACTCCTACAAAATGAGGAGCTTTATGATGTCTGGAGGTGTCAACACGCCAATGAGAAAGACTACACCTACTTCTCCTCCAGACATCATACTTACTCCCGAATAAATATGTTCTTGACGAACAAGTGGCTACTTCAAAGGATATCCTCCTCTAAAATATATGACATAACGTGGTCAGACCACGCTGCCATATCCATATCCATTGTTGAAGCTGGTGCCCCTCTCCCAACCCCCATTTGGCGTTGCAACGTCAAACTATTACAAGAGCCAGAAAGCCAAAAACTTTTCTCCCAACACATTAGGGATTTCTTTGAAAACAATAACAAATCTGTTGAAGACCCACTCACACTGTGGGAGGCGCACAAAGCATACATCAGGGCAATCCTTTTACAGCAAGGAGCCCGGCTCAAAAGATGATACAACCTCCAATTGACCAAACTCACAGAGGCCATACACAGCCTCAAGGCCAAGAACAAAATCTCGTCCTCGCCCCCACTACTAACATGCCTCCAAAAGCTTAGGGAAGACCCGAGAACCCACCTCATGCAAAAATATGACACTTACCTTAGAAGGCTAAAACTTAAGACTCATGCACATGACAACAGACCTGGTAAGCACTTAGCCTGCAGAGTGAAGGCAATGCAAACCAAAACTAGAGTCCAATGCTTGCTACACCCCACAAAACAACACAAAATAAACAACCCCCAAGACATTGCGGACCAATTTGTGAAATACTATGAAACACTATGCAATCTCAACGACCCCCACACAGCCCAACCCTCTACAGAACATATAGAAGCCTTTTTGAGCAAAGTTAACCTACCCAAGCTGACAGAAACACAACTCTCTAAATTAATCTCTCCCTTCACCCTCCGGGAAATATGTAAGGTCATAGTATCCCTACCAAATGGCAAATCACCAGGCCCAAATGGCCTTCCAAACGAATATTACAAGACCTTCTAACAGCTACTGGCCCCATACCTTACCTCAGTATATGACTCAGCAGCTCAACACTCCTCCTTCCACTCTGAAATGCTGAAGGCATATGTGGTAACAATCCCCAAACCAGGGAAAGAGCCCAACACCCCCGCAAACTTTAGGCCTATATCACTTCTCAACTCAGATGTAAAAATGTACGCCAAATTATTGGCACAAAGGATTTCCACTGTGATACCAGCTCTTGTAGTAAAAGACCAGATGGGGTTTGTGAGAGGGAGGCAACCCTCTGATGCTACAAGACGCATTCTTAATGTTATTAATTTTGCTGAAAGAATGCAAACGCCTTCTCTGCTGCTCTCCATTGACACAGAGAAGGCGTTCGACAGGGTCGAATGGAATTACATGTCAAAATTACTAACGGCATTTGGTTTCCAAGGCCTCATTAGAGAGGCAATCCTCGCCTTATACTCCAACCGCTCTGCACAAGTGTACACTTCAGGGTTCCTGTTCTTCAAACATCTGGAATCTGTGTGTGAAACTACAGCATAGAGAAGAACAGGCATATGGTTTCACTCTTCACACACAGTTTGCGGATGTTTGAAGAACAGTGATATTATATCACTGATATGATATCACTGTTCTTCAAACATCTGCAAACTGTGTGTAAAGAGCGGAACCATATGCCTGTTCTTCTCTATGCTGTAGTTTCACACACAGATTCCAGATGTTTGAAGAAC
>BLSH010529487.1:393625-415345 GCA_018402905.1 Glandirana rugosa
GTAGACAAGACGTTTGAATAAATTTCAGACACACAGTGAAAATTACAGTGACACACAGACTTTAAATAAGTTTGCAGAACAGATGTGCACTTATTCCCGGTTTCATTTAAAGAGACACACAGACTTTAAATAAGTTTGCAGAACAGATGTTCACTTACTCCCGGTTTCATTTAAAGTGACACACACATTTTGCAGAACAGTGATATGGGTTCTCCCGGCTTATTTATACTTTTTTGACACAGTTTGAAGATGATTTTAGAACAGTTCTATGGCCTCTACCGTTAATTAATACTTTTCAGACCCATTTTGAAGATGATCTCCATTTTTGCTTTTTTTATGTTTTTATTTTTTAAAAAATATTTAAAGTTATTTCCCTGTCCCCATTTCTTTGTAGGTCACTTGTCCCACCCTTACCCCCATTTCCTTCCTTTTGCAGACCTCTAGGACCTTCCAGGACTATTTTAAAGCCATTTTTGTGCCTAAAAGTCTGTGTCCCCATTGATTTCAATGGGGTTCGGGGTCCGGGACAAAGTTTGGGTTCTGTCCGGACCCGAACCCGGACTTTGTCCCGAAGTTTGGCCGAACCAGCAGAACCCGGACTTCTAGAAGTTCACTCATCTCTACTCAGGATTCCAATTCGGTAGCAAATCACACATCATTAACCTCTTTGCGGATGATGTGATCCTCCTCCTAACTAACCCACTTACTTCCTTACCACAAGCACACCAAGTACTAGAGGCATTCAGTACCATCTCCTACTACAAAGTAAATTTCTCTAAATCCCTAATACTCAATTTAGGAGTCACATCGGAAATACAAGCCCTTCTTAAACACCAACTCCCCTACTCGTGGAGCTCCCAAGGGATACCCTATTTGGGAATCACCCTCACAGCCACATTCGCGTCCCTAGTGCATGCCAACTACACAACCCTAACGCAGAAACTCAGGGCCCAAATCCAAGACCTGGCCAAAAAAGACCTATCATGGGTGGGCAGGTTGGCGTCCTTTAAAATGCTAATCCTCCCACAACTACTCTACCACTTTAGAGTGCTCCCCATTCATGTCCCACCTAAGTACCTGAGACCCCTGAAGGTCCTCTTAAAAAACTACACCTGGAACAATAAAAGGCCTAGATGCGCCCAATCTAGTCTTACCAAACACAAGTCCATAGGGGGAATGGGAATGATTGACATCAAAGACTACCAGCAAGCTGTTATACTAGATCAGTTGAAACACTGGACTAGAGCAGAGGACCCCCCTCTCTGGGTAGAAATAGAAACAGAAGTTTCCCCCACAAAAAACCTCACCCACTTACTAACACTAGACAATTGGAAATCCTGGAACAACACATCTCTACCACCTACAATTAAAGCATCCCTAAGTGCATGGCGCAACCTACAAAAACAAACTAGCCAGACCGCACATGTAGCAGCTCCTAATATACCCATCCAAATATTAGATACTCTAATGCCCCTTATGCACACAAAACCAATCCAGTCACATGGTATAACTCACTTACAAGACCTCTTCCCGGGCTCAAAAACCAAACCATGGGAAACCCTTAAAGAGGAGTACCACCTCCCAGACAATACCCAATTCCTGTGCATGCGCATTCTAGCATTCTTTTTTTTTCAATATTTTTATTCGTTTTGAAAAGAAGTATTGTACATCTTGCATGTGTTAGCGGACGCAGCCGCCGCTTTTAAGAGATCAATACGTTCACAATAGGTGTAGGTTGACTTTGGTCAGTAGGTATGTAATACATGAACATATAATGAACATTTAAACATGTACAGTCTAGTACCGTCTATTACATTGAAGTCAGTGTTAACCAAGCAGTAGTAGACATGGGTCATTGTTTGAAATAGTTTTATCACATTCCAGCATTCTTAGCTACGCACCCTATACCGAGCATAACTATCCCCCCTGGAGCATTGCACTTCCTGCGCTCCAATACAACCAACCAAAAGGGGCATATCCCTGTTCTACAACCTAATTAGTGAGAAAACAACATTCCTAAAATTCCCGGCAATCCGTAAATGGGAAATGGAATTAGACAACTCTTTCTCTGGACACCGGTGGAGCATAGCCATACAATCCATGTACAAGTACTCTAAATGCAGTAACCACTGGGAAATGATGCTCATACTCATTCACAGATGGCACTACACACCATATAGGCTAGCGAAATTCTCCTCAAATAATTCCTCCCTATGTTGGCGAGACTGTGGAAAAGTGGGCAACCTAAGTCATGTCTTATGGGAATGCCCATGCCTCACCAGCTTCTGGAGACAAACCTTCAAACTACTATCTACAACTACAGGCATTCTAACCACACCTAACCCAGCACTAGCACTATTGAATCTCAGCATTGAGAGATTCCCAACACAAATGAGACAGATAATAATACACATACTACTAGCTGCCCGTAATACTATCCTCAGGAAATGGAAGTCCCAAGACTCCCCAAATATATCAGAGGTCATAAGCACAGTCCGTCTAAACCACTCATATGAAAGAAGCATTGCAATTAACTCACTGATGTGCAAGTCCTTTGACCACAGATGGTCAATCTGGACATATACTGACATTATGTCTTTAATAAGCCCATGAATCCTACCACATTGTCCAATCCAACCTATCAGAATTACTGAACAGAACCTTACATACTATCCCGTATTGCGTACCTTCTGCTCCCCCCTTTCCCCACCCTGTTCATATTTAGATTAGGACACATAAAAAGCGAGGAAGGCCCCCTCAGACCTCCGAGCACAGCTTGAACCCATGAGGGGTGCGCGGAAACACTGAGGTGGCCCCACAGAATGTTGACTCTCAAATAGTACAGTACCGCGTGTTGATGCTAACAAATAACGAGTGAAATTCTGTACCTAACCTTGTATACTATTGGTCTCACCTCTTGTCAATCCTACTGCATATAAATAACATGCCTGTATGTGCCTTCATATTCTTTCAATAAAAAAAAAAAAAAAAAGACTGGGGCCATAGAGCCTACCATTTGGGTTGAAGACAGTAGTGAATATTACCACTAGGGAGCGTACCTCCTCTGGACCACTACAGTTATATTATTATTATTATTTCAGGTACTTATATAGCGCAGTCAATTTACACAGCGCTTTTACATATACATTGTACATTCACATCAGTCCCTACCATATGAGACACGTGCATCTCTGTTTTACATGTCATAGACTATCAGTGCCTGCTGAAAATTCAAACCTCTGGAAATTGAACAAAAATGTGCAGGTGTGGATCACCCATCAAAGCAGAACAGCTCGCTCTTTAGAGGGGGACTGCCAATAGCGGTCACTTCAATTTAAAACTACACACTTAAAAATGTGAATCCTTGGAAGCCAGTCGACGAATGGAATCAATTTCATACATTTTGTTTAGACATGGTCACAATAAGGAATTTTGCTTTTAAAGAGCATATACACATACAGTATATTAAAGCCTTGTGGGCACACAGTGCCGAGCAATCCAGTAACATTGGGAGGGGGATACGTTTTTAACAGAAATGTTATGTGGTACCATTATATGCCATATGTGTTGTTTAAACTTAAATAAAAATGATTTTATTTGATCCAGCAAGCCCCATGTGTAGTCATACACAGTATGAATATTTGGAGCTTAAATCAGTTTTTTTTTTATGTCAGTTTTTCATTAAAATGTCCTAACTTTGGGATATTAAAACCAAAACCAAAAATGTAATATATTGCAGCTTACCAATCATTAGATGTAATAGCTGCCTCAGTTTGTTTTTTTCTTTTGTTTTCACCTGCTGATCTGGCCTCCTGTATTAACATGCCCCCACTCTGGATGAAGAAGCACAGGTGACCCCTTTGGACAGCAGCAGCTGTCAGTCTGGGTGGAGGGTAGAATTAGATGCATGTGTGACATGGAATGGGATAATGTCATCTCTGGGAATATTTCAGTCAGTCTTCAGGAGGTACATAAATCATAAATGGCTTATCCCTATAGCAAGAGCATTATTGGTCAAAGCTGCACAGTTTGTTTTTATTTACATGTGCCCCATACCTACATAGGCAGGGTTATGATTAGAGATGGGCTGAACACCCCCCGGTTTGGTTTGCACTACAATACCGCGAACAGGCAATACATTTGTGCAAACCCTATTAAAGTCAATGGGACATGAACATGAAAAATCAAAAGTGAAAATTGTAAAGGCTTATATGCAAGTTATTGCCATAAACAGTGTATGGGGACCCAGGTACTGCCCTAGGGGACATGTATCAATGCAAAAAAAGTTTTTAAAACAATCGTTTTTTCAGGAGCAGTGATTTTTAATAATGCTTAAAGTGAAAAAATAAAAATGAAATAGTCCTCTAAATATCGTGTCTGGGGGGGGCCCTTAGTCTGCCTGAAAAGTGGAGCATCTCTGATGTTTAGAACAGTGGCACAGCAAAATGACATTTCTAAAGAAAACAAGTCATTCAAACTTGCTCGTCTCCTGGCAATATAGATCAAAAATCACTGAAAAACATTATGTGGTGATCCCCCCAGTCCATACCAGGCCCTCCAGGTTTTGTATGGATTTTAAAGGGAATCCCACACCAATTTTTTTTTAAAAATGGCATGGGGGTCCCCCCAAACCAGGTCCTTGGATTTTAAGTGGAATCCTTTAGCAAAATGTAAAAAAAAATGGCATGGGGGTCCCCCAAAATCCATGCCAGACCCTTATCTCAGCATGAAACCTAGCAGGTCAAGATAGGGAGGGGACAAGCACCCCCCCCCCCAAACCATACCAGGCTACATGCCCTTAACGTGGGGTGGTTATCAGGGTCTGTGGGCGGGGGCTTATCAGAATCTGGAAGTCCCCTTTAAAAAGGAAGCCCCCAGATCCTGACCCCCCTCCATGTGAATGAGTATGGAGTACATTGTACCCCTATCTATTCACCAAAAAAGGAGTGTAGTGATACAAAAATCAGTAGGCAGTTTTTGACAAGTGCTTTATTAAAAATGCATTCTTCTTCCCCCGCTTCTTCTTCTTTCTTCCTCTGGTCTTCCTCCATCACTTCTTCTTCTGGTCTTCTCCTTCTTCTTTCGGTCTTCCTCTGCTTCTTCCTCTCGTCGTCGTCTTCTTCTTCTTCCTCCACCACCACTCCCGCAATTGTAACACAGCCAAGTCAATAGTCAGTGGAGTCCAGGCACTCATAAACTGTGATAGTGAAGATGGAAGAGATCCAAGGGGAGGAGAATATGAAGATCCAGGCCGAATGGGGCCGCACTGAAGGCAAGCTTCTCTCTTGAGTGAAGTCACTCATATAAACATGTAAAAATATACAGAGAAAGCGCCACTCAGTATGCGGAACTTTATTATGCAATATGAAGTATAAAACACTTACATCAGGAAAAGGGACAATCCTCATGTTATGAAGTCTCCTGGTCCATCACTGTGCTGCAGGAAAGATGGTAAAGCCCGCCATGAAAGCCACGGTGCAGAGAAGGATGCCGGCAGTCCTACCTCGATCGTGCTTTGCTGTGACAAATGGCCAGCTTGAAACGCAGCGCCGAGTGTCATATGACATCATGGGAGGCAAGGGAATACAACGCGATTCAGAGCATGCGCGAAGTCCTCATGCAACATGCACGTTCCTTTCTCAAGTGTGGGGAAAGAGGAGTAGGAACAAGATTTAAAAAGGAAAAGCCAATTAGTGCTGCAGCAAATGGGAAGCAGGGAGGGGAGGAAAGGGGAGGGTTTTTGGACTGATGTGTGCAACAGAGCAACTCAGAAGAGATAAGCTCTACTGAGAGGGATAATTATAAATAATAGGAGAGATAAAAAAACTTACCCAATTTTAAAAATTGTATAAAAATAAAAGAATTATATAAAAAGAAAAAAAAAAGAAAAAAGAAAAAAAAAGGGAAGGATAAACTATTATTGTTATTATACACATACATAAAGAATACACATACACATGTATATGTATATGCATATGCAATATCACGTGTCTGCAGGCTAAAACCAATAATAATAAAAAAGCACATACACATGTATGCTATAGAGTAAAAAATAATAAAAAAAATGAAAAAAATTTAAAAAATAAAAATGAAAGAAAAAAATGTATATGAAAAAATAATAATAATAATAATCAAAAAATAAATAGAGAATTAAAAAACTGAAAAATTAAAAAAATGATAATAGGGGTCGCTGACATAAAATCAAAAATGCAAAAATACACAAATACACAGATACAAATGCAGGTGCATGCACACTGAGAATGCACACACATCTGAATGTGTGTCACAATAAAAAACACTGGACAAAGGAGTAAAAAACCGAAAGTTGAGACACAAGGCGGACCAGAACAACTGTTACAACTGGATAATTATATGAAGCATAGACCCCAATCAATTTTAAAAGTACAATGAAACTGATAAATTAGATAGTGTACCCATTGTACTAGACACACTCAGGCAGTGATGCAACACAGAAAATTATTTCACATAGAAATATGATGGTAGCCTAAATATGTAATTGAACCAAATTAAATATATGCAAGCGGAAAATGGTGGATAAATGTATCTATATGATCATATGTACATCTAGCTCCTCATTCAAGACGTTGGGTGACAGAGAATCCAAGGTATAGATGCAGAAGGTTTCGCGCTCACGCAAACGCAAGAAGCGCTCTTCCTCTGATAGATACTTGGGTATGGCCTCTGTCAACCATACCTGTAGACCAGTACGGGATCTATTATGATGCTCCAAAAAATGTCTTGGAACACTATGTAGATCACAGCCTTCTTCCGCAAACCCTCGATGCTTACCAAACCGCTGTCTCAAAGGGTAAATAGTGCAGCCTACATACAGTAGCTGGCAAGGGCACGTTAGACAGTATACAACGTAATCACGTAATCTGTGGAACAATTATAGAAGTGATCCAGATAATAGATTTTATCTTTATGTTTAAACTATTTTTGGCCATGTTTGACAAAATCACATGTCTTACATAAGGCCTTATTGCAGTGATACATACCTACTAGTGTTGAGCGAACCCGGACTGTAATGTTCGGGTCCGTACCGAACTTTGGGGTGTCCGGGACCCGGACCTGAACACGGACCTTTCAAAAAATGTTCGGGTTCTGGGTTCTGGTAGTTGATCACGCATGTTGAATAGCTGCAGGGCAGCCAATCAACAAGCGTTTCACTGGTTTGCCCTTAGAAGCCATCACAGCCATGCCTACTAATGGCATGGCTGTGATTGGCCAGTGCATCATGTGACCCAGCCTCTATATGAGGCTGGAGTCAAAGTGCTGCATGTCACATGCTCTTGGGTTAGTGTAGGGAGGGGATGCTGCCAGAGTTTTTGTGAGGGACAGATTGCAGATATTTTAACATCTGATCCTGCATCCTGAGATTACTATTACTGTTGCTCTGAGGGACAGATTGCAGAAATTTGAGATTTCACATACTGCTGCTTTGAGTGACAGATTGCAGATCAAACTCTGCATAACACAACGATCGCACACAACGTTCAGATTGTGGGATCGTACAGAACGATCGGATTGTGGGAGTAATTTGAGATTTCACATACTGCTGCTTTGAGCGATCTGACTATACTAGGTAGAGGCTTCTGCTTAGAGGGACAGATTCTTGTTCAAAAATCATCTCCTAGTTCTAAAGGGAGAGGTTCTAGCTGCAGCTGTGACACAATATTGTTCAAAAATCATCTCCTAGTTTATTTGATTTTAATTTATTTTCCCTATCCCCATTTTTTGTAGGGCAATTGCCCTACTCTTACCCTGATTTTACTTCCTTTTGCAGCCCTCTAGCACTTGCCAGGACTTTGTTACAGCCATTTTTGTGCCTAAAAGTTCGGGTCCCCATTGACTTCAATGGGGTTCGGGGTCCGGGATAACGTTCGGGCAACGTTCGGTGCCGAAACCGGACTTTTTCCCAAAGTTTGTTTGGGCCCGCAGAACCCGAAGGTCCAGGTGTTCACTCAACTCTAATATCTACTAGAGGAATCAAGCACAAAGGATTATCAGTCTTGTGTTCTTTTACTTTACTTGGTGCTATTTTGTTTTTGAGGATGGGGGCCCTCCTATATGTAATTTTGGGTTTATCATTCAGAATAGTTTTAAGGTGGGGATCCTGTTTTAGGATATCCCAGTGCTTATTCATTATACCCGACTATTGACTATGATACCTGGTCACAAACCTAACCGATACATTTTCTGGAGATGTTGGATTTTTGGGCTTTTTCTCAGATAGATAAGTATTATACGCTTGTTCCACAAGTGTTTCTGAGTACCCTTGATCCAAAAATTTCTGTTTGAAATGTGTACTCTGGAGGACATAGTCACAATCCCAGGTACAGTTCTGCCTAAGTCTGCAGAACCGTCCCTTGGGAATGTTTTTTGTCCAGTTGGGGTGGTGACAACTCTTAAAATGTAAATAAGAGTTGCCCGCGGTGGGCTTAGTGTAATTCCGGGCAAAGATGTCACTGCCATCATGGACTAATTCATGGTCTAAGAAGGCCAGTGTATCCGAGCTCAAAACAGAGGTAAAGGACAATCCAAGGTCATTGTTATTACAATGTCTGACAAAGGCATCAATCAGGGAGGGAGAACCCTCCCAGATGATCACCATGTCATCAATATAACGACCTTAAAAAAACAAGTTACGTGCGAAGAGGTTATTTTTCTAGATAAAGTGGTCCTCCCACAGGCCCATTGTACGATTAGCGTAGGATGGGGCAAAATTGGCACCCATAGGTGTACCATGGGTCTGTAGGTCGAAGTCACCATCAAATTGAAAATAGTTGTGACTCAAACAAAAGAGAAGAGCGTCCATAATAAAGGCAGATTGGAGGTGTAAAGAGAACTGACATCCAAGGACAACCATGAATAATTATCCTGCCAAGTATATGGGGCCAATAGTTCCAAGAGATGAGTGGAGTCACGTATATAAGATTGTAGGCCCTGGGCTAGGGGCTTAAGAAAAAAAAATCAATATATTGCGAAAACCCACTGGTGACATTATTCATTGAAGGCCACGATAGGTCGACCAGGGGGGTGATGTTGATCTTTGTTCACTTTTGGTAAGTGATAAAAATATGGCGTGCTATAAAAATCTTTACGCAAGAACGCTGCTTCCTTTTTATCAATAACTTGGTGTCTAAGGGCATAATTAATAAGCATCTCTGCTTCTATTTTAAAAGAAGGCAAGGGAACTGACGGAAGCTTTTTATATGTGACAGGATCTGAGAGTAGTCTCATGGCTTCTGAGGTGTAATCAGCTCTATCCTGGAGAACAATCCCACCCCCTTTATCTGCTGATTTAATCACTATGTTGGGATTATTGGTAAATTGTTTTAGGGCCGCCATTTCCCCAGGCTGAAGATTATGGTGTCTGTATTTTTTGTTGTACTTCTGGGACTGATCACATAGTGCTTGGAGTTCTGCAAACACCACATTGTAGAAGGCCATCAGGTAGGGCCCTTTAGACTTGCTAGGATAAAAGAAGGATTTGTCCTTAAAATTAGTGTGTACTATGCTGAGAGATGGTGGAAGATGTTGAGTGAATAAATTGATGTCCAACTCCAGGTCAAGGGAATCAGAGTCTGGAAACAAATTATATGTACTGAAAATGCTGTCAATGGTATCATCTAAGTTAAAAGACTGGACAGAAGGATTATTGTGTTGGCTATAGATTGGATCTTTCTTGGCTGTGATATGAATTTATTGAAATCTTTAAAGAGCAAAAAGGAATTGGGCTCTATGGTGGGAGCAAAACTGAGGCCTCGACTTAACAGAGAAATCTCATCTGATGACAATTGTAAAGAGGATAAGTTCAATAATTTTACAGTTTCCACAGTTTGGTTTTTACTTTTGGAGGTCCTGCGTCCACCTCTACATCTTCATCTGAGATTTATTTTTAATCTGTGTTTAGGACGTGGGTCCTGTTCTAAAAAAGACAAGGTAGAGGAAGGAGATGAAATCTCCCCACTACAGAAATCTCCAAAAACCAAACCATTATCCTCAAGAGAGGTGGGAGATTGGGCCTTGTAGTTAGTTACAGTACCAGATGGAGCTGGGGAAAGTTGAATTAAAAGGGGAAGAAGTTAAAGGAGCAGTGAAAGGTAGTGAAGTGGTGGGCATCACAGAAGGTAAAGATGAGTGTGTGGAATTGCAATTGGTGGAGTTGGCCACTATGGATGTTGTTTTATCAGACTGAAGAGATGAGATCTTTTGATGGCTGGAAGGAGGATCAGTATTGGAGGGTACCACATAATTGTGGCAGTTGGACTTGGGTTTGACTGATGATATACCAGATGTGCTTGAACTGGTAGGTCTGATAGATTTATTATTCTGGGAGGTATTATTTTTATAACTAGATGATCTGGAGGAAGTATTATGAGGTCTATTGGATCTAAAGGGGACGGGACTGTACCGGAACCACCGGGACAGATGGGAATGGACATCAGCTGGGGTATAGCCCCATTACGCTTCCAGTAGAAGATCTTATTATGATGATAATCATCTAGATCTCTACTGAATTTGCCCAAATTTATTTGGATAAGCTGGTCCTCTTTGTTCTTGGTGTTGATTTTTAAGGTATCTAGCCAAGTCGGAGGGATTTTAAGATTGTGTGATATAATATCAGAGACAAGAATTTGTATATGGTGAACAAGTTCATCATATTTGATGTGCCCATGCCAGCTACTGTAGGCCGCACCATTTGCCCTTTGAGAAAGCAGTTTGGTAAGCATCAATGGTTTGTGGAAGAAGGCTCTGATCTACATAGTATTCCAAGAAATTTTTTGGAGCATCATAATAGATCCTCTACTGGTCTACAGGGGTATGAGTGATAGAGGCCATATTCAAGTATCTATCAGAGACAGAGCGCTTCTTGCGTTTGTGTGAGCGTGAAAGCTTCTGGATCTATACCCTGGATTCTGTTATCCAATGGCTTGAATGAGGAGCTAGATGTACATATGATCATATAAATACATGTATCCACCATTTTCTGCTTACATATATTTAATTTGGTTCAATTACATATTTAGGCTACCGTCATATTTTTATGTGAAAACATTTTCTGTGTTACATCATTGCCTGAGTGTGTGTCCAGTACAATGGGTACACTATTTAATTTATCAATTTCATTGTACTTTTAAAATTGATTGGGGTCTATACTTCATATAATTATCCAGTTATAACAGTTTTTCTGGTTCGTCTTGTGTCTCAACCTTCGGTTTTTTACTCCTTTGTCCAGTGATTTTTATTGCGACACACATTCAGATGTGTGTGCATACTCAGTGCGCATGCACCTGCATGTGTATTTGCGTATTTTTGTAATTTAGATTTTATATCTGCGACCCCTATTATAACTTTTTTAATTTTTCAATTTTTTAATTATTATTATTATTTATTTTTTATATACTTTTTTCTTTAATTTTTAGTTTTTAAATTTTTTTCATTGCTTTAATTTTTTATTATTTTTTACTCTATAGCATACATGTGTATGTGGTTTTTGATTATTATTGGTTTAAGCCCGCAGATGCGTGATATCGCATATGTTTATACATATAAATGTGTATGTATATTCTTTATGTATGTGTATAATAACAATATTAGTTTTTTCCTTCCCTTTTTCTTTTTCTTTTTTTTTTATATAATTCTCATTTTATTTTTACACAATTTTTATACAATTTTTAAAATTGGGTAAGTTTTTATCTCTCCTATTTTTTATAATTATCCCTCTCTGCAGAGCTTGTCTCTCCTGAGACGCTCTGTTGCACACATCAGTCCAAAAACCCTCCCCTTTCCTCCCCCCCTGCTTCGCATTTGCTGCAACACTAATTGGCTTTTCCTTTTTAAATCTTGTTCCTACTCCTCTTTCCCCGCACTTGAGAAAGGAGCATGCATGTTCCATGAGGACTTCGCACATGCTCTGAAATGCGTTGTGTTCCCCTGTCTCCAGTGACATCACACGACACTCGGCGCTGCATTCCAAGATGGCCATTTGTCACGGCAACCCACGATCGAGGTAGGACTGCCGTCATCCTTCTCCCCACCGCGGCTTTCACAGCGGGCTTTACCATCTTTCCTGCAGCACAGTGACAGACCAGGAGACTTCATATCATGAAGAGCCGATTGTCCCTTTTCCTGATGTAAGTGTTTTATACTTCATATTGCATAACAAAGCTCTGCATACTGAGTGGCACTTTCTCTGCATCTTTTAACTGTGAGGG
The DNA here is from genome assembly GCA_018402905.1 of Glandirana rugosa. Lineage (NCBI taxonomy): Eukaryota > Metazoa > Chordata > Amphibia > Anura > Ranidae > Glandirana > Glandirana rugosa. The sequence continues at coordinate 405,868 of BLSH010529487.1, forward strand.
GCTGGGCTACCATGGGCATAAGAGATCTAACTGATCCCAGTGACAGGGATCAGTAGATTTTTTTTTTTTTTAATTGTTATTAAGATTTTCAAAATATAACAGTAAGAATTGTGCATATAGATTGTACAATATGGTGCCATAGGCTACAGTCTGCAAAGCAGGGTACATAGCAAAAATATCAAGGTACATGTCAGATTAATGCAGGGGGAGGGATAAGGGAAAATAGGGTTAGGGGTAGTAGTTGATCGACATATCTACCTATGTTTATACATTTAACACAGTGCATTAGGAAGCTGTTAACATTTGAATGTTATCTATTAAACTATGATATTTCCAGGAGTGGAAGCAGTGCGTTGATACTGAGGTAGTGATCTTGAGGTGACAAAAGACTATAGAAGGATGGTGAGATAGAGCTTAAGGTCAAGGATACTTATTTAGATATGTCCCAGTACTATATTGATAAGTGGTCTGGTCAAGGTCAGCTGGTGAGGATTTTAAGTCTTCCCAGCTTGTTGGCAATGCTTTGCTTGAGATACCAATCTGTGAAGCGGAATGGTTGCATACGTTTTTGTAGGTCTTCTTGTGCAAATGTAATTTCCATATATTTGCGCCACTTCGCAAATAATTGGGTGGTCAATTTAAAGTTTAGCACTATAGTGTCAAGTCTTTCAAGATGGAAGAGGGATAATATTGCCCGTTTTGCCATTGCCAACCTAGGTGGGGTAGGTTGCATCCATTGCAGTATGATAGTCCAGCGGGCGACCAGGAGGAACAAATGAGTCCAGCGTGAAAGAGTGGGTGTCAATGTCATGGGAGCAGGCGAAGTAGAGGAATCGCAGCCGAGGAGGCATAGTTTTGGGTATTCGCTCATGATAGACTTGGAATATGTATGCCAGTATAGAGTCCCAATAGGCATTGACGTGCAAACAGTCCCAGAGGCGATATATTAGCGTTGGGCGCTGCATGAAGCACTAAGGGCCATGTGCCTGGGTGGGGTTTTCCCCATTATGGCGGTATGAATAGTAAGCCCTGTGGATAAATTTAAACTGTGTTTTTCGCCAGGTCTCTGAGATTGTAAGTTTGCAGATATGGCGATATCCCTCTACAATTTTTTCAGGGAGTGCATTATCACTGAAAATGGTCGACCATTTGCGAAATTGTGTAAGTTTATATTTAGCTGTTTGGTGGGATATAAGGTGAGAGTATAGTTCAGAGATGGAGTAGTGATCCCGCTTAATTGTTGTGTTAATAAATTATTGCTGTAGGGGGTCAGTGCCCCGGCGGTGGCAGGAGCAGAGGTAGCCTTTTAATTGGTGGTAGTAGAATGCATGAGATGAAGGTAGGGAGTATTCTCTTGCGAGAGCCTGGAAGGCCTTACACTGTCCATTAGCATTGTGGTATAGGGATGTTATTTTAGTTAACCCTCGGGTACTCCATAAGTCAAAAATGCTGTGCATAGTGGATGGCAAGAACATAGGGTTACCCTGAATAGACAAGTGACTCGATATGCTTGAGGGAAGCCCAGTCAGCTTCCGCACTTCTCTCCAAGCGATGACTGTCTCTAATGAGAACACATGTTTTAAGGTGGGATGGCAGAGCTTGTAAATTTGAGTGGAGAACAGCTGAGAGAGTATAGTGAAAGGTCAGGGCACCCTCAAGCACATTATTGGAGTATCTAGATTTACCTGTTAGCCAGTCGAGCCCTTGTCTGAGTAGGCATGATAGATTATAAAATTGTATATTGGACAGCCCTGCTCCTCCCTCCTCCCTGGGGAGGCACAGTTTCTGTAAAGTGATTTGTGTTTTTTTGTGAAGCCACAAGAAGTCTGTGAGAGCTCCATGTATTTTCTGGACATCTGAGTGCTTAAGTAAGAGGGGTATCGTCTGCATTGGGTATAGGAGATGAGCAAACTACACCATTTTAAACAGGTGGCAGGCATCTCCCAAAGAGTGAGAGGGGGAGGGCTGCCCATGCTTCCAACTTCTTGATTATTTTGGCTATAAGAGGTGGGTAATTGAGAGCGCATGCGCGGAAGCTCCAGGATGGCTGCCTGATCCGGAGCTCCGCACCATCTCCCGCCCAACGCCGGAGAAGGCCTGCAATAGGAGATTCTTCTCCCCTAAGCTCCCCACAGCCCCGGGAGAGAGACGATAAGTGCCACGAAGGCCCCCCGAACTCCTGCACCACACCGTAGAGATTGACGGTTGTCCCAAGATGGCCGCGGCGGCAGCCTCTCAGGTTCCTCAAAGCTAGCACAGCGGTCTAAGGCAAGCAGGAACTCCATGCATCAGCAGGACCTTTTGACGAGGACACATAGGAGAAGGTCAGTGTGAGGGGCTATGCCCTGAGCCCCTAAACTCGGCTCCAGCAGCATAACTGGGTGTACTAAGATGGCCGCCGGATAGGCCTAAAGGAAGATCAGTGAACAAGGACACTTGGCGATCCTCCTGCTCCCTCCTGCAGAGATACAGAGCTGTCTCCTGGGCCCCAGGGGAGAACCTCTAGGCTCTCAGCACTAATGTTAAGGTGTCCATGAACCTAATCAGACATCCTTCTCACATTATAAATTCTCACGATACAGACAAGTGACAACCTCTCCTTCTCCAGACACTTAATCTGGAGCTCATAGCCCTTCAGACCATTTCTATAACTAGTGACCAGCCCTCTGCAACAAGATTGCCTTTCCCCTGCATGTCGGCACCAACAGCTAGGAAAGACCTGAGCCTGCTCTTCTCCGCGTCCCCTGTACAGGGATGCCCCAAGGTGTCAGCAGCTTCAGCTGCAGTTGCAGGAACCATGGAAAGCCCCCACTCGGAGAGCTTGGGGCATTCATCACGCACCGACTCTAGGTAAATACTTTCTCCTGCTGTGCTGAACTTCACTCCAGGACCACAAGGAAGCTCCTCACAGCTCCCCTTGCCTTCACCCACCTCCACAGAATCTCTTCTAGGTCATTTTCAAGGGGAACTTTCTTCTCCTCCACTGGGGCCTAACAGCCCGGTTCCAGCTTCACCTTGCCCCCCAGCCCTAACATCTCTCTGCAGGTGGAAGACCTATATCACAAATTTTCGTCTCTTCTTGAGAGGGGCCTAGCGAACACGATTGCCACAATCACTAGTGAGGTCAAATCAGACTTCCAGATGCTGGGGATAAGGATTGAAGCAATTGAAAATAAGCTGGATGCCACGGCAGCAATATCTAACCAGAACTCAGGTCTAATTGGCTCTTTACAAGATCAACTGGATACCGCCCTTTCAAGAATTGATGACTTAGAAAATAGGTTGAGACGAGTCAATTTTAGAATGCAAGGCCTCCCAGAGGAAATCAAGGATATCCCTGATGCAATACAAAACCTGATTACCAATTTATTGCCGGACACTCCTAAACACCGCTTGGAACTCGACAGGGCCCACAGAGCTCTTGGGCCCCTACGGAAAGATGGCACCCTGAGAGACATAATTGTCAAACCTCATTTTTATGCTATTAAAGAAGGGGTCATGAGGCAATCCAGAAATACCGCCAAGATCTTCTGCAAAGGACACCCTGTCCAAATCTATGCCGACTTAGCTCCATCTACAATACAGAAAAGGAGAGCTCTGAGACCCCTTCTAACAGTGCTGATGGAGAAGGAAATTAAATACAAGTGGTCTTTCCCATTCGCGGTTAAATTCTCCCACAAGGGCAGAGACTATGCTTTCTCTTCATTACAAGAGGGAGAGAAACTCTTTCTTCATCTAAAATTGATTACACAGGAATCCGAGATGGACACCTCTAACAACATCAGCTCGACTAAAAGACAGTCGCCCATCAGCCCAAGGACCCCTCTCTGGAAGAAGGCCAAACCAAAACGAGCGAAAGAAAATGGTCCCCCATGAAGCGGATCTCAGTACAGACTAATACTTCTGCCAATTGGCAGGTCTTCTGATAGGGTGGATCGCAAAATCCACAATCTCTTTTTCTAGGTCAAGGTTTCATTAGAATCTTCAACCTTCCCTAAATTTGGGCCTTAGCTGTCCTTCATCCCCTTTTTTTATGGCTTACAAGACTATCCCGGTTGGCAGACCATTTTGAAATAAGTCTGTTGCAATACGACTTGTTATCAAGCTTTCTCTTTACAAGTGGAAGGTCTATTTGGATCACAAAGACTCTTAGACGACACCAGGTTTAATTGTAGAAGAGTTTATAGTAAAAGGGTCTTTCTTAATGTAAGGTCTCTGACACCCCGATTACAGGGGCTAAGATGTCACATCAGGGGCCCCGTTCTATGGATCCCATCCTATTCCCCCCTTCTTTGAGGGGGGGAGGGCCGTCATGGGCCGGGGCCAGATGGGATAACGACCATTTCCTCCCTCACGGGAGACCTCTACGGACTTTGTGGTCAGTTTCAAGACCCTTTGTGAAAAACTGAATTTAAGTTGTCCGCTTTTGCATTACTTTTGTCAATTGCTTCACAGGGCTCCTGGACGGGGGATGGTCCCCATGCGCCTCCGCCTATCCAGCTGACCATATTTGATTGGTCGGTGATAGGTGGTCTAGTGATAACAGCTAGACATGTTGGTTTAGACCAAAGGGTGTCCAAGGGGCTCTATTTTTTCTCCCCCTTGGCCGTAAATCCCTTACTTGGAGAAAATGACCCTTTTCAGTGCTACTTACTTGTCAAGTTTGGTATACAATGTTTAATGTTTCCTTTATTGCTCTCCTGTTTTCCTCTTTTTTTCCTCCCTGCTCCTTTCCTTTTTCCTCTAGAGAGAAAGTGGCTCAAGACTCAAGAAACGAATCGGTTCCTGGGACAATGAGACAACTATGGGAAGGGTGAGTGACCCTACTGACAGATACACCTTCTACCCCAAACATGATGGCTGACCTTCCAAAATTTCCTATTAGAGTTGCCACCCATAATGTTCAGGGACTGAACTCCCCTGTAAAATGTAAGAAGACCAGTGATCTCCTACAAATCCCTGAAACTGGATATCCTTATGCTCAAGGAAATCCATTTCTCAGCCCGATTTAATCCTAAATTCCTCCACTCCCATTTTCCAAGCTTTTTCTTAGCTAACGCAGAATCTAAAACAAAAGGTGTAGCTTTTCTGATTTCTAAAAATTGCAACGTTACGCGGCTCTCTGAAGTCAGGGACCCTGAAGGGAGGTATATTATGGTAAAAGGGACTTTAGAAGGGCACACTATATCCCTGATCTCGTACTATGCCCCTAACCAGGGTCAGCTCAAGTTCTTTCAGGAAATGTTAGCAACCCTCTCCCCCTTGCTAGAAGGCACAATAATTTTTGGAGGGGACTCCAATGTAGCCTTTGACCAATCTTTGGATAAAAACAGACCCTTGGGAAAACAACTTCTTCGCCCGACTAAAGTAAGCTTGCGTATCGCCAAACTCCTTCATTCCTATAACTTAATTGATGTATGGAGGGACAGACATCCCTGCTCTAGGGACTTTACTCACTTCTCTAGCCCCCACGACTCATATTCCAGAATAGATCATCTATTAACCCCATTCTATACCTTACCAACCATTATAGACTCCCACATTCATGACACAGCTCTATCAGACCACTCTCTGGTGTCAATGTCCATCCGCATCCAGTCCAGACTATTCCCTAAACTGTTCTGGAGACTTAATGAGTCATTACTCACAGACCCGGTAAATGTCTCTGGAATAGACACACCGGTTGAATTAGTTTGGGCTACCCATAAAGCCTTTATCAGAGGTAAATTTATTTAGTTAGCGTCTAGAATTAAAAAAGAAAGGGGATGTAATTTACAAAAGCTTGAGGAGTCATTTATTGCAGCCAAAGCTGAGCACAAGGCTCATCCCTCTCAATCTCTCCTAGACAAGCTTGACAAAGTGAAATTAGAGCTTAATCTTGCACTCAAAAGCAGAGAAGGCTATTCGTTGGTCTAAAAATACATTTTATACACAGGGAAATAAAATGGGCTATTTTCTGGCCAGGAAGCTCACTCCCAGGGCAAGGCAGCTTACTATGCCCAAAATTAGGGTAGATGGTAATTCCACTTCCTCCAACCCTAACACAGTTATTGGAGCCTTTAAAAATTTTTATGAGATTCTGTACACCCCCAAGACTGATGAGAATGTAGATTCAATAATGCAGTTTCTGGATGGAGTTTCTCTACCCCATCTCTTGGATGAACATAGAGAAATAATGGAGGATGCACTATCGGTAGAGGAGGTTTTGGGGGTCATCAAAGATCTTAAACAGGGCTCAGCCCCAGGACCTGATGGTCTCCCGGGCCCTTACTATAAAACATTTGCCAAAACTTTGGCTCCTCACATGGCGAAATTTTTTAACTCTAAAATGAAAGGGGACCCTGTCGAGAAGCATCTCAACACTGCATACATAACCGTGATCCCTAAACCTGAAAAAAACCCAGAGGAATTGGACAATTATCGTCCTATTTCTCTTATAAATAATGACCTGAAGATTCTAACTAAGATAATGGCAAACCGGCTAGCATCCTTTATAAGTCAATATATTGATAAGGACCAGGTCGTTTTTAATCCCGGGCAGACAAGGCCCTGATCAAGTTAGAAGGGCAATTTACATAGTTTCTATACTTCAATCCAATTGGACAGGTGGACAGGCCCAGAGGGGGATGTTGCTCTCCTTGGATCTATATAAGGCATTCAACTCAGTCTCCTGGACCTATCTGTTATCTCTACTGAAGCACTGGGGTTTCAGTGAAAGGTTTATGGGCCTGATCAGAGTGCTGTACTCGACACCACAAGCTATGATCAAACTGCAGGGGTACTACTCTGACTCTTTTCCAATTAAAAAGGGAACTAGGCAGGGCTGTCCATTATCACCGCTACTTTTCGCCATTGCTATAGAGACCCTTGCCATTGCCATCAGAGATAATCAACTTATCAAAGGGGTGTTATGTGGTCAACAGGAGCACAAATGCGGCCTCTTCGCTGATGATCTACTGGTCTTCATAACTACCCCAATGTCCTCCCTTCCAAATTTGTGTCAGCTCCTCAAGGATTTCTCTGAGATTTCTGGCCTCAGAGTAAATTACTCTAAATCACAAGCCCTGAATGTCTCTCTACCGCCGGAGATAATCACCAAGCTTAAGAAGGACTTCAAGTTTAGGTGGAGCGACACTTTTATTAAATACCTAGGGGTTAACCTTACTTCTAAATACGAAACCTTATATAGCAATAACTTCCCTCCGATGTTTCAAAATGATCTTAAGCTTTGGTCTAAGCAGGATATCTCATGGTTAGGGAGAGTGAATTCAGTGAAAATGACTCTGCTACCTAGACTTCTCTACCTATTTCGCTCCTTACCAATCCCGATTCAGTCGGATCATCTTTCCTCCTTCCAAAGCAACATTCTCAAGTTTATCTGGAGTAATTCAGGATATAGGATCCCCAAACAAACCCTATTCCACCATAGGCATAGGGGAGCACTAGGCTTGCCACATCTAGTGAAGTACTTTCAGGCCGTCAGGCTAGCCCAATTATCCTCAATATACTTTAAGCAGGAATGGCAGGACTGGGTGCGGATAGAAAGACAGGCCATTCCACGGTACACGCTCGATTATCTGTTATGGTGTTCTCCTAAAGATAGACCTTCAATCATGGCCCCAACACTCTGAACTGGCCCTTTGGGATAAGATCAGACTAACGCCCTCTTTAGTTTCCTCAATTAAACCCTTAACACACCTCTTCAATAACTCGGACTTTCCTCCAGGGCTAAATATCAAAGCCTTTCAATGGTGGCTAAATAAGGGGCTGTTCCGAATTGGACATTTCTTTACGGCTCTGGGCCCAATAACTCTTAAATACTGTATAAACAAGTTAGAGCTTCCACATTCGGAATACTTCAGATTTTTCCAAATATCCAATTTCCTCCACAAAATTTGGAGGGATAAGTCACTCCTCCCAATTTTTACAGACTATGAACGTTGGTGTGGTCAGCCATCACAGCAGAAAGGTGGTATCTCACTCATCTATGAAGCACTCACTCTTCCCATTAAAAAATCAACCTTCATGACTAATTGGGAATCAGATCTACAGTTTGAATGGGAACTTGATAAGTGGCAAGTTGCCTGCTCTAGATCCTTCAAAGGCATTCTGAACACCACTATCTCAGAAGCCAGTGTAAAAGTTTTGATGAGATGGTATCTCACACCAGCTAGATTGGCTGCATTTTACCCTTCCGCTGATCCACTATGCTTCAGGGGGTGTCTTCTTAGGGGCACCATGGTCCATGTCTGGTGGGAATGTCCAAGAATTAGATCGTTCTGGTCCAAAATATTCTGCACTATTCAGAAGGTAACAGGATGCAAACTTGAAAGGTCTCCCACTATAGCACTCCTGAATGATAACATCTCTAACACCACAAAATTCAACAGGAAATTGATTCATTTTATTTTGTTAGGTGCCAAGATTACAATAGCTAGGGCTTGGAAACAAGAAAAGGTTTCCCTAAAATCTACTATCCGGAAAATCTCCTGGTTAATGTCTCAAGAAAGATTAGCTAGTATTCTTACAGATAATCTGCACAAATTTGAGTTGATCTGGGAACCTTGGGCAACTTTTGCAGGAGTCTCCCTAACTCCAGGCATCCCAGGCAACCATATTCTTTAAGGGAATGTTAGAGTCTTCAGTTTTTTTGGGCCATTCCTTTTCTCATTAGGACAATCCTATCTTTACTTCCCTTCCCCCTTCTTCTTATTCCTTTCTTTTTCTTTTTTAAATAATAAAAAATATACGAGAGGCTAGTTCCCTAGCACAGCTTGTTCTCTTTTGGGGTACTGGGGTACTACCTCTCAAAGACAGAATCAGAATTTTTGTCTCAGGAAGATGCCAAATTATTCAACATGTTATTACTTTACCAGAAGATTTCTGTTTTCACTTATTATTCTTTATGTTGTCATATCAATGGATATTTCATTATGTATATCTTTGCAACATTTAAATAAAAATCATTGAAATTAACCACTTGAATACCGGACGTTTATACCCCCTTCCTGCCCAGACCAATTTTCAGCTTTCAGCGCTCTCACACTTTGAATCTCAATTACTCTATCATGCTAAACTGCACCCAAACAAAATTTGTATCATTTTTTTCACACAAATAGAGCTTTCTTTTGGTGGTATTTAAGAACCTCTGGGTTTTTTATTTTTTGCGCTATAATTGAAAAAAGTGCGAAAATTTTGAAAAAAAAAACACTTTTTTTTAGTTTCTGTGATAAAATTTTGCAAATAAGTAATTTTTGTCCATAAATTTTGGCCAAAACCTATACTGCTACCTATCTTTGGTAAAAATAACCCAAATAAGTGTATATTATTTGGTCTGTGTGAAAGTTATAGAGTCTACAAGCTATGGTGCAAATCATTGAAAATTGATCACACCTGATACACTGATGGCCTGTCTCATTTCTTGAGGCCCTGAAATGTCGGGAAAGTACAAATACCCCCCAAATTACCCCTTTTTGAA
>BLSH010529487.1:416805-428447 GCA_018402905.1 Glandirana rugosa
GACAGTGGACAGGTAGTCTCATGGGCTCATGAACAGTGGACAGGTAGTCTCATGGGCTCATGGACAGTGGACGGGTAGTCTCATAGGCTCATGGACAGGTAGTCTCATGGTCTCATGGACTGATGGACAGGTGACAGGTACTCGGGTACTCTGATGGACAGGTGACAGGTGCTCAGGTACTTTGATGGGCAGGTGACAGGTACTCGGGTACTCAGATGGACAGGTGACAGGTACTCTGATGGGCAGGTGACAGGTACTCGGGGTACTCTGATGGGCAGGTGACAGGTACTCGGGTACTTTGATGGACAGGTGACAGGTACTCTGATGGGCAGGTGACAGGTACTCGGGTACTTTGATGGGCAGGTGACAGGTACTCGGGAACTTTGATGGACAGGTGACAGGTACTCGGGTACTTTGATGGACAGGTGACAGGTACTCGGGTACTTTGATGGACAGGTGACAGGTACTCTGATGGGGTGGTGACAGGTACTCTTTATTGGGGGGGTGATCAGTGTGCTTGGTGTACACAGTAGGCGGTAACGAGCTGTTACCGCAATCTCCCTGTCACACACGATCGGTGTGTGACAGGGAGAACCGCGGTAACAGCTCGTTACCGCGGTTTGTTTACATCACATGACCAGCTGTAATTGACACAGCCGGTCACGTGGTAAAGAGCCAAATCTATTGGTTCTTTACACGGATCGGAGCTGGGCTTTGTCCGAGGGACACGCCTCAGCTCTGATCGCCGCGCTGCGCGTGTTTGTGACCGGCTGTGATTGGACACAGCCAGTCACGGGGTAAAGTTTTATTGGCTCTTTACCCCGATCTGGGGGGGACACAACCCCCCGGCAGACGAGCGATCCGCGATCGCCGCTGTGCGGGCCCCTGGGGGCCCGCAGTAGCGGCGAGAAGCGGAGGACGTCATATGACGTCCTCCCGGATCGACGGCCAGTCCCTGCCGACGTCATTTTACAATACGTCGGTAGGGAACTGGTTAAGAGGTGGGTAATTAAGGTAGTCTAGAGAGGAGGAGTCCCTTCCTATATGGATACCCAAGTAAACTACATGGTGAGTTGCTAATGCGAATGGGGAGACCCGACTCAATTTTTCAGCTTGTCGAGGCTGTAGAGCTAGAGCCTCACTTTTCGCAAAGTTTTAGACCCTGAAGTCAGTCGAAAGGCCGCAAAAATGTCTTTAAATTTGGCAAAGTCTGATTGGGGTTTTGTGGAAAACAAAGTATGTTGTTTGCAAATAGAGCGGAGCGAAAGGTGTGTTCACCTATTGTAATGCTGCTGATGCCTTCGGGGGAGTTAAGCAGTCTAGATAAGGGTTCAATGGCCAAATTAAACAGTAGGGAGGACAAAGGACAGCCTTGTCTCGTTCCTTTCATCAGGGGATTGTTTCCGATATGAAGTCCGGTGTAACAAGTCTTGCTGTGGGGGATGTGTACATTTGTTGTAGAAAGCTTATGATTGGGCCCGAGAAACCAAGGACGTCCATCACTCTGAACAACCAAGAAAAGCTGATGTTATCAAATGCTTTTTCAGCATCGAGTGAGATGATGGCAACGTCTTGGTCTGGGTGGGATTTAGCATATTCCAGCGTAAGGAGGACTTTCTGAATATTCAGGGTGGCCGACCGTCCCGGGACAAGTCCGGCTTGGGCTGGGTGGAGGATAGATGGAAGTGGCCTGGCTAGGAGGGAGGCAATTCTGTTTGATAGAATTTTAGTGTCCATGTTAATTAAGGATATTGGGCGGTAGGAGCCTGGGGGAAGGGGGTCTTTGCCTGGTTTAGCAATTAGCTTGATGTACGCCTGTGTGGCTTTTGGGAGATATGGGCCCCGCTCCCACATTGCAGTGAAGACATGAAGTCTTTCGCTACTTTATAAAATTCAGCAGTGTAACCATCCAGACCTGGGGCTTTAGCCGAGGCCAAGGATTTGATAGTAAGTTGGATGTCTTCAACGGATATGGGAGCGTTAAGAACTTCTAGTTGTGTGTAGAGTTGAGCGAACTTCTGGAAGTCCGGGTTCTGCTTGTTCGGCCGAACTTCGGGACAAAGTCCGGGTTCGGGTCCGGACAGAACCCGAACTTTGTCCCGGACCCCGAACCCCATTGAAATCAATGGGTACCCGAACTTTTAGGCACAAAAATGGCTGTAAAAAAGTCCTGGAAAGTCCTAGAGGTCTGCAAAAGGAAGGAAATGGGTGTAAGGGTGGGACAAGCGTCCTACAAAGAAATGGGGACAGGGAAATAACTAAAAGCATTTTTAAAAAAATAAAAACATAAAAAAATCAAAAATGGAGGTGGATGTGGACCATCTTCAAACTGGGTCTGAAAAGTATTAATTAACGGTAGAAGCCATATAACTGTTCTAAAATCATCTTCAAACTGTGTCAAAAAAGTATAAATAAGCCGGGAGAACCCATATCACTGTTCTGCAAACATCTGGAAACTGTGTGTAACACTTTAACTAAAACCAGGAGAAACCATACTACTGTTCTGCAAACATCTGGAAACTGTGTGTGTCACTTTAACTCAAACCGGGACAAGCTGAAGTACTGTTCTGCAAACATCTGGAAACTGTGTGTGTCACTTTAACTCAAACCGGGACAAACTGAACTACTGTTCTGCAAACATCTGGAAACTGTGTGTGTCACTTTAACTCAAACCGGTACAAACTGAACTACTGTTCTGCAAACATCTGGAAACTGTGTGTGTCACTTTAACTCAAACGGGACAAACTGAAGTACTGTTCTGCAAACATCTGGAAACTGTGTGTGTCACTTTAACTCAAACTGGGACAAACTGAAGTACTGTTCTGCAAACATCTGGAAACTGTGTGTAACACTTTAACAAAAACCGGGGCGAACCCATATCACTGTTCTGCAAACATCTGGAAACTGTGTGTGACACTTTAACTAAAATCCGGGACAAACTGTTCTGCAAACATCTGGAAACTGTGTGTGAAACTACAGCATAGAGAAGAACCGGGGATATGGTTTCGCTCTGCTATAGTTTCACATCGAGTTTTTAGATGATTTTAGAACAGTGATATGTGAAACTATGTGGACCATCAGCGGCTGTGTCAGTGGATGCGCGGTGTCCAAGGCACATGGCGCGGTCGCCATTTTGGCTGCTGCTGTGGCCGCGTCTTCTGAACTCCGTGTTTACATCAGCGGTTCACCATTCTTTCTCCTTGGCAGGTCATCGTGGCTCGCCGGAGGACATCGGGTCCACCCGAGCCACGGGCATACTCCTGCAGAGTGCGGCGGGCATGCTAATATATGGCAATTCGCGGGACAGCGACACTCTGCAGAAGTAAATATACTGAGCGCGGTCGGGAACCGGTTAAAAGTCTAAAGGGCCTGGTTTGAATTCTGGGGGGGCCCGCACATCATTTTTTTAAAAAAAATTGGCGTGCGGTTCCCTTTAGAATCCACACCAGACCTGGTATGGATTTTGAGGGGGGGGGCCCATGCTGTTTTTTTTTCCTAATTCTGTCATAGTGTTCCCCGTAACCACTTCAATACACTGTGTTATATATACTACACTGACTGCACCATATAGACTGCACCATATAGACTGAACTGTATTATATATACTACGGGGACTGCATTCTATAAAACTGTAATGACATGCCCCTGTTAAACAGGTGCAGACAAATTGGGCCTTGGGTGTTGGTGGTAGCAGAACACTGTAACCCCTCACAGTTACTTTTGTTTGGCGCAAGAACAAGTCCTGCTATTGAAAATTATTTCAAAAATTGTAATGACATGCCCCTGCTAAACAGTTGCAGAGAAAATAGGCCTTGGGTGTTGGTGGTGGTAAAACACTGTAGCCCCACACAGTTACTCTTGTTGGGCACAGGAACGGGTCCTGCTGTTGAAAATTATTTTAAAAATTGTAATGACATGCCCCAGTCAAACAGGTGCAGGGAAATTGGGCCTTAGGTGTTGGTGGTGGCAAGAACACTGTAACCTCTCACAGTTACTCTTGTTGGGTGCAGGAACAGGCCCTGCTGTTGTAAATTATTTAACATTTTTATGACATGGTCCAGTCAAACAGGTGCAGGAAAATTGGGCCGCAAGTGTTGGTGGTGGCAGAACATTGGAACCCCTCACAGTTACTCTTGTTGGGTGCAGGAACGGACACTGCTGTTGTAAATATTTTAATAATTGTAATGACATGCCCTAGTCAAACAGGTACAGGAAAATTGGGCCTTGGGTGTTGGTGGTGGCAGAACACTGTAACCGCTCACAGTTATTCTTGTTGGGTGCAGGAATAGGCCATACTAGTGTAAATGATTTTAAAAATTGTAATGACACGCCCAGTCAAACAGGTGCAGAAAAATAGGGCCTTGGGTGTTGGTGGTGGCAGGACACTGTAACTGTCACAACTCCTGAAGGCTGGTGACAGGTGCGCACCACTGGAATGTGGATCACACCAAGGGTAGTGTAGCGCACCACAAGGTTGTGGACCTATGGTTGACTGCTGCTAAGAGTTATGGCTGATCTGGGGAGAGAGCCCCCTGGAGCACGGACACTGAAACACAGGGAGCTAGTGCATCAGTTTACCCAAGGCGCAGAATCTAAGAGCCAGTGGGTGTTCACCAGAGCCTCTAGTGGTGAGGATGGGTCTGGCTGCAACTGGATCCAGATCGCGGCCCCCGGGGTCCCCTAGCTCATGCTCGGCCTGGCTACAGGTGATAGAGAGGAATCAGCAGCACAGGAATAGCACAGAATAGTCAGAGGAATAACAAAGGGTCAAGGCTACAAGCAGACAGGGGAAACAGAGAACAAGCCGAAGATCGAGGTATCAGGCAGGCAGGGATAGTCAGACAAGCCAAGGATCGGAACACAGATAAGACTCAGAGCAAACAAAAGGGACAACCACACACAAGCCAAACACGGACAAACTTTGATCAGCAATGCAGCTGTGCACTGCCAGGTGTTATATCCTGTTTCCAATTAAGGCCTGGGGTGGAGACCAGCTGAGGAGAGCCTACTAAAGGACACAGGTGAGGGAGGCCTGGCCTCCAACTGGACACATGCAGCAAAGGTAAGCAGCAGATAATACATAAATGTTTGCTGGTTACATGACAGTAACCCCTCACAGTTACTCTTATTGAGCACAGGAATTATTGAAAATAAAAAAATGTAATGACACACCCCAGTCAAAACAAGTGCAGGAAAATTGGGCATTGGGTGTTGGTGGTGCCCTAAACCCAAAATATTGTTGGAAGCTAGCATCAACAGGATTCAGGAGGAATAGGATAAGCAGCAGAGGCAGTCTTCAAGGGATGCCAGATCCCTAGCAAATTCAATCAGCTACATCAACATCAGGGGTTGATAGCTGCTGATCCAGGACTGATTCATTTTTTATAAATGTGAGCCAAATCACACTTTGATCTGGATGCAGGACAGGCCAGTAGCTCAATTGCATTTTGAGCAAGTTCCGGCCAGTGGTCCATCCTCAAGACCCAGTAACTTAGTGGATGTTCAGTTGGAAAAGTCTCCAAGTCTGCTCCTGCCCCTAGATATTCTTGCACCATATAATGCAGAAACTGCCGATGGTTGATTGAACCTATCAACCCTGGGCGCTGAAGACTGAAGAATTGGTTAAAGGCATTGGTCAGCAGGTTACCTTCTTTGACAGAAGGAAGCCTCAGAAACACGTTGTAAAGCACCAGGAAATGGTAACCTTCCAGGCTCTGGAAAGGCATTGCACAAACTATTCTTCAAGGTATCCTGAAGATGTTTCATCCTCTGCTCTCTCTGAGAAGGCAGGATGAGCTCTGCAACTTTACCCTTGTAACATGGATCAAGAAGGGTTGCCAGCCAGTAATGATCCCTCTTCTTGATACCACAAACTCTCAGGTCTTTTTGCAGACTTTGCAGAATCAGGGAGGCCATGTAGAGTAAGTTTGAGGAGGCATGAGAGTCCTCTGGGTCACTAAGGATGACATTACCTCCTCCCAGCCACGTACAACTCCTTGGGTTTCTGGGTACACCCTTTTTTGTAAATATTTTTTAATATATTTTCATGTGACAACACTGAAAAAATGACACTTTGCTACAATGTAATGTAGTGAGTGCACAGCTTGTATAACAGTGTAACATCGCTGTGCCCTCTAAATAACTCAACACACAGCCATTAATATATAAGCCACTGGCAACAAAAGTGAGTACACCCCTAGATGAAAATGTTAACATTTGGCCCAAAGTGTCAATATTTTGGGTGGCCACCATTATTTTCCAGCACTGCCTTAGCCCTCTTGGGCATGGAGTTCACCAGAGCTTCATGGGTTGCCTCTGGAGTCATCTTACGCTACTCCATGATGACATCACGGAGCTGGTGGATGTTAGAGACCTTGCGCTCCTCCACCTTTCATTTGAGGATGCCCCACAGATGCTCAATAGAGTTTAGGTCTGGAGACATGCTTGGCCAGTCCATCACCTTTACCCTCAGCTTCTTTAGCAAGGCAGTGGTCGTCTTGGAGGTGTGCTTGGGGTCATTGTCATGTTGGAATACTGCCCCGCGGCCCAGTCTCTGAAGGGAGGGATCATGCTCTGCTTCAGTATGTCACAGTACATGTTGGTTCCCTCAATGAACTATAGCTCCCCAGTGCTGGCAACACTCATGCAGCCCTAGACCATGACATTCCCACCACCATGTTTGACTGTAGGCAAGACACATTTGTCTTTGTACTCCTCACCTAGTTGCCACCACACACGCTTGATACCATCTGAACCAAATACGTTTTTCTTGATCTCATCAGACCACGGGACATGGTTCCAGTAATCCATGTCCTTAGTCTGCTTGTCTTCAGCAAAATGTTTGTGGGCTTTCTTGTGCAGCATCTTTAGAAGAGGCTTCCACCTGGGACAATAGCCATGCAGACTAATTTGATGCAGTGTGTGGCATATGGTCTGAGCACTGACAGGCTGACCCCCCCACCCCTTCAACCTGCAGGAAAGCCACAGAGCTTCCTTAAAAGATCCATAGAGCTGGATCTTTTGGCGCGAAATTCAAGCAAGAGTGTGAGCAGCAGCAGCAGCGTGTAAGGGGGGAACTCCAGGACCCGACCCGACCACTGAATACCGGGCGAGGCAGCGGAGGCGGCAGAGCGGCGGGACAGGGAAGGAACAGCGGGTGCGGGGAGCTCTAGGACCCGACCCCCCCCACTGAAAACCGGGCGAGGCAGCGGAGGCGGCAGAGCGGCGGGACAGGGAAGGAACAGCGGGTGCGGGGAGACCTAGTACCCGACCGACCCCCCCCACTGAAAACTGGGCGAGGCAGCGGAGGCGGCAGAGCGGCGGGACAGGGAAGGAACAGCGGGTGCGGGGAGCTCTAGGACCCGACCCCCCCCCACTGAAAACCGGGCGAGGCGGCGGCGGTAGAGGCGGCTAAACAGTGCAGAGGAAGGGGGCAGCTGGGAGCAGGTTTACAACCAAGGACTTTTCCCCCAAGAGTGGGCAGAGAAGAGGGGCAGTGGAAGACTGAAGGAGTGGAGCGGCAGCGGTGAGTGCAGATCGCACTGAATACAACCCAACAGGCTGACAGAGCCAGGAGGGGGGAGGGAGGCTGAAGGCAGAGGCTGAAGGCAGAGGCTGAAGAACTGCAGTGACAGAGCACAGAGGCTAAGCAGGGAGACAAAACTGCTAATAAAGGACTGACTGTGTGAGTGCCTGTGTATTGTGAGTACCTGTGTATTGTGAGTGCCTGTGTATTGTGAGTACCTGTGTATTGTGAGTGCCTGTGTATTGTGAGTGCCTGTGTATTGTGAGTACCTGTGTATTGGGAGTGCCTGAGTATTGTGAGTACCTGTGTATTGGGAGTGCCTGAGTATTGTGAGTACCTGTGTATTGGGAGTGCCTGAGTATTGTGAGTACCTGTGTATTGTGAGTGCCTGTGTATTGTGAGTACCTGTGTATTGGGAGTGCCTGAGTATTGTGAGTACCTGTGTATTGGGAGTGCCTGAGTATTGTGAGTGCCTGTGTATTGGGAGTACCTGTGTATTGGGAGTGCCTGAGTATTGTGAGTACCTGTGTATTGTGAGTGCCTGAGTATTGTGAGTGCCTGAGTATTGTGAGTGCCTGTGTATTGGGAGTACCTGTGTATTGGGAGTGCCTGAGTATTGTGAGTACCTGAGTATTGTGAGTGCCTGAGTATTGTGAGTACCTGTGTATTGGGAGTGCCTGTGTATTGGGAGTACCTGTGTATTGGGAGTACCTGTGTATTGGGAGTACCTGAGTATTGTGAGTGCCTGAGTATTGTGAGTACCTGTGTATTGTGAGTACCTGAGTATTGGGAGTACCTGAGTATTGTGAGTGCCTGAGTATTGGAAGTACCTGTGTATAGGGAGTACCTGTGTATAGGGAGTACCTGTGTATAAGGAGTACCTGTGTATAAGGAGTACCTGTGTGTTGAGAGTATAGTGAATACTAGTGCATTGCGAGTTTCAGGTGAGCGCCTGTGTGGGTACCTGAGTACTACAGTGTGAGTACCCGAGAGTGTCGTGAGTACCTGCGTACTGTGAGCATTAGAGGCAGGCAGCGAGCGGTTAGATAATTGGATAGGGCAAAGTGCCCAGTCCCCACTAAATCAATAGGTACGATGCCCGGCGGGTGTGGAGAAGCGATTCGGTGTACATCTTGTCACATGTATGCGTTCCTTGATCATGAGATCGAGGGCGAATACTGCTGTACAAAATGTAAGAGCGTTGTTTCCCTGGAAGCTCAGGTCCTGAATCTAAGGAAGCAACTGTCAACACTGAGACGACTCTCCATACTTAAGGAGAGTTGGGATCGTACTCGGCAGGTGTCGGCAGGGGCCAGCACAGAGGCGGTTGGAGACACAGCGACGCAGGCATCAGAACAGAGTAGATGGGTGACAGTTAGGAAGGGCAGAAGGGATAAAGTCAGGGAGGCTGATCCTGGGCTGGAGCACCCCAATAGGTACACCCCGTTGTGTGATATTGTGGAAACCAGCCAGGAACCAGCACCGCTGGAGCAGAGTGGCGCCCCTAGCTGCCAGGGGAGTAACTCCTCCAGCGAGGGTGGGGATGAAGTCAGGCGAAAGGTAAGGCAGATTGTAGTGATGGGGGACTCGATTCTTAGAAACACAGAGAGGCCAATCTGTCACAAAGACCTGAAGCACCGAACTGTAAACTGTTTACCGGGCGCTCGGGTTCGGGACATCAGGGATCGGGTGGACAGATTGCTGGGAGGGGCTGGGGAAGACCCGGCTGTCATGGTGCATGTTGGCACCAATGATAAAGTTAGAGGTAGGTGGAGTGTCCTAAAAAAAGATTTCAGGGACCTAGGAACAAAGTTGAAGATTAGGACCTCCAAGGTAGTATTCTCAGAAATACTACCGGTACCTCGAGCCACACCAGAGAGGCAGCAGGAGATCAGGGAAGTCAACAAGTGGCTGAGGAGCTGGTGTAGAAAGGAGGGTTTCGGGTTCCTGGAGAACTGGGCCGATTTCTCAATTGGTTACGAGCTCTATAGGAAGGATGGGCTGCACCTAAATGGGGAAGGTGCAGACCAGCTGGGAATTAGGATGGTCAAAAAGTTAGAGGGGCTTTTAAACTAGGCAACGGGGGGGAGGGTCCAGACTTACCAATAGCCAGTGGGGAACAGAGTCCAGGGGGTAGTATTGGGGGGAGGAGTGATAGGCCGATTAAGGAAATTAAACACGTGGCAAGTAGTGTAACAAATCCTATATGCAAACAAGGAATACCCAGTAAGGAAACAGTAGGCATCCAGACAAAACTATGTGGCTTGTTCACTAATGCCAGGAGTCTGGCGGACAAGATGGGAGAACTAGAGCTGCTACTGTATGAGGAGGATTTCGATTTTGTGGGAATTTCGGAGACTTGGTTCAACAGCTCTCATGATTGGCTGGCTACCATCCAGGGGTATTTCCTATATCGCAGAGATAGGGAGGGCAAAAAAGGGGGAGGGGTATGCCTGTATATAAAAAATGACATACAAATAATTGTGAGAAATGACATTAATAATGGTTCTGGGGGGGAGGTTGAATCCTTATGGGTAGAGTTACAAAGGGAAGATACCAAGGGGAAAGTTTTACTTGAAATATGCTATAGGCCCCCAAATCAGAGGGAGGAGGGGGGGCGGACCTCCTATCACAATTTGGAATAGCGGCAAGGATGGGAAATGTTATTATAATGGGGGATTTTAATTATCCAGATATTGACTGGGCGGAAGGTACTGCACGTTCAGCTAAGTCTCGCCAGTTCCTAAATGTCCTGCAGGATAATTTCATGGGTCAGATGGTAAATGTACCAACAAGAAAAGAAGCATTATTGGACCTTCTGATTACCAACAACACAGACCTGATTACAGACGTGGAAGTAAGGGGTAATCTAGGAAATAGCGATCACAGGACAATTCGTTTTAGTATAAATCACACATCTAGGAAACCTAAGGGGAATACGAAGACACTAAATTTTAAAAGAGCCAACTTCCAGAAACTACGCTCATTGCTGGAAGATGTTAGCTGGGATAACATTCTGGGGACAATGAATACAGAGGAAAAATGGGAATGCTTCAAGAACACACTAAACAAAGGTATTAGCCAGTGTATCCCAGCAGGAAATAAATTTAAAAGAGCTAAGCAAAGACCCGGATGGCTTAATGCTGACATAAAGGCACACATAACAGCAAAAAAGAAGGCCTTCGAAAAATATAAGGCGGAGGGGTCTCAGTCAGATTTTCATATCTATAAAACACGCAATAAGGAATGCAAAGTTGCAATCAGAGCAGCTAAGATGGAACACGAAAGACACATAGCTGAGCAGAGTAAAAAGAATCCCAAGAAATTCTTTAAGTATATAAATGGTAAGAGAGGGGGGTCAGATCATATTGGCCCAATAAGAAATGACGCAGGTAATCTGGTTACAAATGACGGAGAAATGGCAAAGGTGTTAAACTCATTTTTCTCCTCAGTATTCACAAAGGAAATGGGGGGCTCAAATATGCAGAACCACAATGCTGGTCCTCAAGATAAGTCACAGGAAACACCCTCATGGCTGACTGAGGATGAAATCAGAAATAGGCTGGAAAATCTGAATGCTAATAAGTCACTGGGCCCAGATGGCTTACACCCGAGGGTCCTTAGGGAACTTAGCCAAGTTATTGCAAGACCCTTGTATCTAATCTTTAGGAGCAGTCTTCTGACGGGTATGATACCAGCTGATTGGAGGAAAGCCAATGTGGTGCCAATATATAAAAAAGGACCAAGACATTCCCCCAGGAACTACAGACCAGTGAGCTTAACATCAATAATATGCAAGCTCTTGGAGGGAATAATAAGGGATTATATACAAGACTATTGTAATGAGAACGGTATCATTAGCAGTAATCAGCACGGTTTCATGAAAAATCGTTCTTGCCAAACCAATCTATTAACCTTCTATGAGGAGGTGAGCGGCCATCTAGATAAGGGAAGGTCTGTAGACGTGGTGTATCTGGATTTTGCAAAGGCATTTGATACAGTTCCCCATAAACGTTTACTGTACAAAATAAAATCCCTCAACATGGATCAAAGGGTGAGTACCTGGATTGAAAACTGGCTGCAGGGGCGAGTCCAGAGGGTGGTGATAAATGGGGAG
>BLSH010529487.1:466580-486212 GCA_018402905.1 Glandirana rugosa
AATTGCCATCTATACGCGTTTATCGCCATTTATCGCGTGTATACCTTAAGTGATATTGCCGACCGCAATTTATTGCCGGTTTGACCTTAAGTGATTTCGAGGGTCCAGTGTCTATTGCCGGTTGAGGAATGAGGTCGGGTCTGGACCTCAACACGTTTATCTTTATTACAAACCTCGTATTAGACTAGGGGATTTAACACGATTTTATACGCCATATAACAAATTTCTATTAGACGAAAATTTGACACACTTTTTCACTAAAGATGTGACTTTATAGAATTTTTCAGACTCTTCTCTGTTTATTCGGCCTATTTACCGCTATTTGCGCATATCTACCGTTAAATAGCGCACAGTTGCGCAAATGTGCGCACATTTGCGCAAATGTGCGCCTGAGCGGTATAGTAAATAAACCCCATTGTCTGTCTTATATGTGGGGCCGTTCATTCCCCAACTACACCCAGCCCGTTCAGCTCACAGTCCAGTCACTTAAGTTAGCAACTCCTCCACCACATCCGCCTCCACCACGTGTTAAGAAGATCTGTATGGCTAGTCCATACACCCTCACTGCCGATCCTTTTATCTTTTCTCGTCTTTTATCTGACTCACTCTCCTTTCTTTCTCTTTTTCCTGAATTGTTTTCCCTTATCTCTCCCTGCCTCCACCCTCGCCCTACACTGACTCGCTGAACAACACAATAACTGGCTCTCCAACCCCAGTATCCAGTATAAATATGTCCAGCCCACCTTTACATGACACCAGACTTCTTCTCATAATTGTTTCACTCAATGCCAGAGGACTTAACACACCAGAGAGACGATCTCAACTCCTCCTCACAATGCGTAAAAATAAAGCTGACATCATTTTCCTCCAGGAGACACATTTCCACAGAGACTCCATCCCAAAATTCATGAATGCTCATTAGCCCACAGTGCACCACATCACAACCCTAGACTCAAAGTTAAAAGGGGTTTCCATATACATGACAAAACATTGCCCGTTCCAATTATCGGACTCCATTGCAGCTGATAATGGTAGGTATCTCTTTGTAAAGGGAACTTTCTCAAGTCTTCTTCCAGGAAAGCCTCTGAGACCTTGGGCTTCTCCCCTCTGGACAGGAAACACATCCCCATTTTTAAATAAAAGGCAGTCCTCCAGGGCCCATACGTCAGCCTTAAGGAAGCCCCAAGTCTCAGAGGTTGACCGGAGGGGTCCTGGATCATCACAGTACCTTTTTGCCCGCACGATTCCTCCCTGGGGAAGGGAGAGGGGCTGTGACTCAGCCGGCTTCAAGCCTCGGGGAGAGGCAGGACTGCGATGGCAAACTGCCAGCTGCTCCTTCCATCGGGTCTGGGGAGCCGGCTCAGGGGCTCCTTGTGGTGAGGAAGCGCTCCGGCACGTCATTTCCAGCAGAAGGGGCGGGACCTTGTGTTCCACGCTGGTGACCGGAAGTTGCATAGGCAACTTTAGCCGGCCGATTGACGTCATCCGCAGGTGCCGATGAGGTGTGGCTAGCCTCATTTAAAGGGCGCAGATGGTGGGAGTGGGGCTGCTGGTGGGTCAGTGTCACACAGCAAGGCTGCAAGTAGACACAGGGACAAGCGGCATGGAGGGTCCAGCATGCGCTCAGGAACCAATGGCTGCAGGCACCAGCTCCTCTCAGGTAAGCAGGGGACCAAGTCCTTATTGCTGTTACTATGGGAGGTTTAGTCTGAGCAATGGGCTAGATAGACTAGTCTCAGCTTCAGTAGCACTTTTTTCTTATTGTATGTTGTACCACACGGAGGTGTGGATGTACTGGATCAGCCCTGATGTTTTATGCCTTTGTCTCCTCACTTTGCGTAAGTTAAAGCTCAGGATAAGGTGGAGGCAGCAGGTCCCATGAGAAAATGTGCGGTGTGTGCTGCCAGGTTAAGCTCTGCATGGGAAAAACCGTTGTGCCGCAGCTGTGTAGATAGCTTAGTAAGAGACAAATCTACTACAGCTTGTCACAAAATGTTGTGTTCAATGAAAGATGAGTTAGCCTCAACCTTCAAATCCTTTAGGGGTTTAATTGAAAAAATGCAGGTCCCTGCAGTCCCTGTCAGGCCTATCCCCACCAGGGAGGAGGAGGATAGTCCTGAGGAGGATCTAGGATCCCAGGGGTCTTCAGGAGCTGATTCTGGCTCTGAAGTAGAGAGAAGGGACGCGGAACCCTCAAGGGGCTCAAGATACAAATTGTCCCTAGAGGATGTGGACGATTTGTTAAAAGCCATTTACGACACTCTTGAAATAGAAGAGGAGAAGGTACTATTGTCCAAACATGATCTGATGTATGAGGGGTCACGGACAAAAAAGTCAAGAGTGTTTCTAGTCCACAAGTCCCTGGAGGATGCAATCAAATTAGAATTGCAGGATCCAGAAAGAAAACCGTTTTTTCAGGAGGTCTGAAAAGAAGATTCCATTTTGAGGAGGATGCGTCCAAACCATTGAATAAGGTTCCTAAATTGGACGCACCCCTTTCTAAGGTTTCCAAGAAGTCAGACCTTGCGTTTGATGATATGGGAGCCCTAAAGAACCCGATGGACAAGAGGAGATGTCCTGCTACGCAGAGCGTGGGAATCTACCTCTTTAAGTCTTAAGCCAGCTTTAGCAGCAATATGTGTAGCCAGGAATGTAGACCGTTG
The DNA here is from genome assembly GCA_018402905.1 of Glandirana rugosa. Taxonomy (NCBI): domain Eukaryota; kingdom Metazoa; phylum Chordata; class Amphibia; order Anura; family Ranidae; genus Glandirana; species Glandirana rugosa. Next base: position 469,244 of record BLSH010529487.1, read on the forward strand.
GCTTACACAACTCCAGACACACCTGTCGGCTGGTACATCTAGGCAACAGATTTTGAAGTCATTTCTGCTACTATTCAAGGCAATAGGGTATCTGGCGGACGCTTTGGCAGAATCAGTGAAACTGGCTGCCAGATCAGCTGCCCTAGTCAATTCAGCCTGACGAGCACTCTGGCTGAAGACCTGGACAGGAGACTCAGCATCCAAGCTGCGCCTTTGCAGCATTCCCTTCTTGGGAGACCATCTGTTTGGTGCAGGTATGGAGGAGGTGCTGGAACGCACGGCTGATAAAAAGAAGGCCTTTCTGGAAACCAAAAGAGGCCCTTTCATGGTCCAAGGCAGCAAGCGACACAAGGTCGCGAAAGTGCGCCAAAGAAGTACTGGACGGGGCATAAGGGCAGAGGTAGAGGAGGAATACTCTTCAATCCTCCTCAGAAGCCTGCAAAGAGTCAATGACTCCTGTCTCCCAGTGGGAGGAAGACTGGGGAAGTTCTTCCCACAATGGGCAGCAATCTCCTCCAATGCATACATTCTGGATTTGATCCAGAATGGCTACAGATTGGAGTTCGAGTCGATTCCCCCTACAAGATTACTGGTAAGAACACTGTCCAGAAATCTGGAGAAGGCAGAGGCTTTGAGTCTCCTGGTAGGAGATCTCTTAGATCAAAAAGTGCTGCTGCAGGTGCCCAGGGATGAGCGGGGTCAGGGATTTTACTCACATATCTTTGTGGTAAGAAAACCCTCAGGCAAGTTCCGTCTAATTTTGAACCTGCCCCTAAACCAGTCCTTAAAATACAAGCAATTCAGGATGGAGTCCATCTTTTCCGTAAGGAACATAGTGTTCCAGGATTGCTACATGGCCACGCTGGATCTCTGAGATGCATATCTCCATGTGCCAATACATCCAGCATCGCAAATATATCTCAGGTTTGCGGTCAGGATGGGGTCAAGAGTGTGTCACTTTCAGTGCCAGGCTCTTCCTTTTGGTCTGGCTTCAGCACCAAGAATTTTTACAAAGGTCCTAGCGTAAGACTTAGCACCACTAAGATTGAAGGCAATAACGTTCAGTCCATACTCTCCATCTCAGTCCATCTCTTGGTGATAGCCAAATCATTTCACCAGTTATCTGCAGAACTGAGGGAGGTTCAGAACTTTCTCAGGTCCCTGGGGTGGCTAGTCAACAGTCTTGCCTAGTCCCTGCCCAGAGGGTGTTATATGTGGGATAGCTTCTGTAGAACAAAATATCTTGAAGATGGATCAATTGTCAGCAAGGCTGCAAAACAGTCTACCAGTCTCCCTAAGGCAGATTTCACAGGCAGTAGGCCTAATGACATCAAGCCTTCCCGCAGTACCCTGGGCAAGATCCCACTAATGCCCATTACAGGCCTTTTTCCTACTGTCTTGGAATGGGAGCAGGGAGACCTTAGATACCCAAGTGTTTCTTCCCTCAAGGATCAAAAGATCCCTCTGGTGGTGGCGATCACAGCACAACCTGAGCAAGGGGCTGGATTGGGCCACTACGCAGACCAAGATTCTGACTACAGATGCCAGTCACTTTGGCTGGGGGGCGCATTTAGGGGACAGACTGGAGCAGGGGACCTGGTCCTCGATGGAAGCCAGGGGATCCTCCAATCAGAGAGAGCTGTTAGCAGTCCAGAGAGCAGTGAGCGCTTTTCAGACAGAACTAGAAAACGCTCACTTGCAGATACGCTCGGACAATGTAACCACGGTGGCTTAAATAAACAAGCAGGGGGGCACAAAAAGTCAGCGGCTCCAGGAGATTGCAAACATGATTTTTGCATGGGCTGAACAAGGGTTAAGCTCAATATCAGCCATTCACCTAAGAGGGTCAAAGAACTCACTGGCAGATTTCATATATATTTTTTTTTTTTTTTTTTTTATTATATTTTATTATATTAGATATATAATAGAAACCCTATTGTATGTTATTCTTCAAATAACTTAACAGAAAAAAATAAGCAAAAGAAGAGGCGAAGAAAGGAAAATAACAAGAAAGAAAAACTTGCTCAGCAGCTATCCAAGTTTACAGTACCCAGTTCGTCAGTTAGGGTTTCTGTCTCACATTGACCCCTTCCTACTATCCTACACCTGCTCTCATCTCCCTCCCTTCCTATTGGCTTGTAAAAGGGTAACCATTACAAGAGTTCACCAAAAATACCCTAGGATATGTAGGGGTTCTTCCCCTAGTCCTCCCAGATCTCTCTACTTGCCGGGACGACCAGGGGCGTTTCCCCCCTTATTGAACATAATAGGTTACCTAGTGGTCACATGTACTTATTAGACCATTTACTCCATGATATTTCAAACGAAGCGGTACGACCGGATCTGCCGGCCAAGGGTTTTTCATATATGCAACTAGCTTTGGTCCTATGAATTATCTCTTGAATATCTGGGGGAGCTTCTTGTTTCCATTTACTAGTTATTGCTAACCTTGTAGCAACTAGAATGTGAAATACAATAGTCTTGTCTACTTTGGGGATCTGGTCCAGATACAGACCAAAGAGGGCTAGCAACTAGCTATCTGGTGGTAGGTATCCTCTATAGACAGTTTTAACCACATTTTCTCAGTGGTTCGCACACTTCGAGAGGCTAAAGGGCCTTCTCATAGCTATATTCCATTGTTCAAGTGGGAATTCTTTTCCAAGATCTTTTTCCCAATTGATGATTTGAGGGGGTTTAGAGGTGTTATATGAGTGGTTCAGGTACTTATAGAACCATGAGGTGTTTTTCTGCTTAATCTGAGGATTTGTGAAGGCATTCCAGATCTTTTCATCAACCTTCGCTAGTACAGGTTGGTTTGACCTATGAAAGTGATTTATTTGCGCTTGTTTAAACGTTGTTCCCCAACTTATGTTCGCGGGGAGATTTGTTGCTTGTGGTGTGTCTATGTCCAGGGTATGGTCTTTATGGGTATTTATCTGGAAGAGTGGGATTAGGAATTCATACGCCTTTAATGGAATGGGTATAGCTATATGTGTGTTGTGTTGTCTTGCCAGGTTAATAGTATAGTTCCACGCTTCTACTGAAGCTTGGGTGGTAGGAGGTAATGTCGCTCGCAGTTGTAGTTGTGTGGCATTAGCTATTAACAAGGATGGAAGGTCTCTAGAAGCTATATTAGCCCTTTCTATGCTTATCCAGCGATTGTTTTCCTCTGAATTAAACCACGCTGTCATTTGACCCAGCAGTGTAGCCTTATGGTATAGTTAAACTCAATGTTAGGTAAGTTAACTCCGCCTTGATTTTTGTTTTTGGTTAGGATGTTGCGGGAGATCCTAGGCTTGCCATTTTTCCAAATATACATGTTCATGTATTTGTTAATGTCCGTGAAGAATTTAGGGGGTATGGGGATAGTGCGGAACAGGTATAATATTTTGGGGAGGGAGAGCATTTTAAATGCCGCTATTCGTCCGATCCAAGAAACCTCTATTTTTCTATATGGGGCTAGTTCCATCTGGATTTTGGACGTGATGGTCGGGAAGTTTTCAGCGAAAAGGTTAGAGGTTGGATATGTGAGTTTGATACCCAGATAGTCAATCTTTTTATTGTCCCAGGAGTAGGAGAACATTTGCTTTAAAGGTTTAATGTCTTTCGGGAGTAGGTTGATGGGTAAGATGGATGATTTTGAGATGTTCACTTTATAAAATGATACCTGTCCAAATCTAGTAATTTCTTCTTGGACTGCCTTAAGCGATTCAGCGATGTCGGTTACTGTGATAAGGACATTGTCCGCTAAGAGTCCTATTTTGTGTGTGTAGTCAGCTATTTTGATACCATGTATGTGGGTATTGGATCTAATTGCTTCCGCAAATGATTCCATAATTAATGCAAAAATAATGGGGGACAAGGGGCAACCTTGCCTTGTTCCATTCGTAATTGAGAATGGGTCTGAGAGTGTGCTCAAAGTGAATACTTGCTCTGACGGGGACGAGTACAGGGCTGATATGGCTGTAAGGATGGGGCCTTCAAATCCAAATTTCCTAAGAGTGGCTTGGAGATATCCCCAATGGACCCTATCAAAGGCCTTCTCTGCATCCAGAGCAAGGAAGGCTGCTTTGGTTTTCTTTTGTTCTAAATTCGTAAGTATCCCTATCATCCTTCTGGTTCCGTCCGAGGCCTGAAGGCCTTTGACGAACCCTACTTAGTCCATATTAATTAGTTCTGGAGTGATCTCTTTTAACCTATTCGCTATGATTTTTGAAAAGTTCTTTAGGTCGGTGTTTAGGAGTGATATTGGGTGGAAATTTTGTGGTGTTGTAGGGTCTTTCCCCGGTTTTGGTAACGTTACCACAATAGCTTTGAGTATCTCAACTGGGAGTGATCCTGTGTACATAATTTCGTTAAAAAGGGATTTTAGGTGGGGTATAAGAGTGGTACGGAAGACTTTGTAGTACTCTGATGAAAGACCGTCCGCACACGGCGACTTATTATTAGGGAGTGATAATATTGTTTGTTCGATTTCCTGTTCTGAGATGGGCGTGTTAAGTTTCTGTGACTGTCTTGTAGTTATGGTTGGCAAGTGTAGGTTATCTAAGTATTGTTTAATGGACCTTTGGTTAGGTTGTGTGGTCGAATCATCCTTGTGTAGGTTGTAAAGTTCCTGGTAGTATAGTTTAAAGGAGTTTGCAATCTCTTTTGGGTGAGTTAATTTCTCCTGGGTTCCTTTTTTGTAGAGGAATGCTATAGTATTTTTTATTCTTTGTTTTTTTAATTGGGTAGTTAAAAGCTTACCTGCCTTATTACCTTGGGAATAGTGATTTGCTCTGATTTATCTTGTTAGATTTTCAGATCTTTCTAACATTAGTACTCTCAATTCATACCCGTAAGGATTTCTTCTATATTTTGTTTTTTTGTCCTCCTATCCCTGACTGACAGTTGTATTAACAGACCCCGGATAAACGCCTTATGGGCGCACCATACCATCGGTACTGAGGTTTCATAGTTATCATTTAGCTGAAAATATTCTCCTAGGTGTTCCGCTAGCTTATTCTTATATTCCTGATTGGTAAATATATATACATTGTTCTTCCAGAGGCACGTCGGAAGGGCTCTTGTATTCTCTGAGATAATCAGCCTGATGGGTGCATGATCAGACCAGGTTATGGGGAAGATATCTGCTTTTTCTACTTTGTGTAGAGTATTCAGGTCCGTCAGAAAAAGATCAATTCTGGTATACGACCCGTGTGGGGCTGAGAAGTACGCAAAGTCTCGTTCATGCGAGTGTAGGCACCTCCACGTGTCGTATAACTGGTTGTTCTTAATGAATTGTTGAAGTGTTTGTCTGGGGTGTGAATTTGGCTTAGTTATGTCTAGTTCATTGTCTATTATGGTATTGAAATCTCCCATCAGAATAAGGGAGCCCTTCCGACACCTCTCTAGTTTTTTGACCAGGTTTCTCAGGAATCTCAACTGGCCAGTATTTGGCGCATATAGGTTAACAATAGTATATTGTATATTATTGATAACACATACTAAAATAAGAAATCTTCCTTTAGGATCTGTCACTGCAGTTTGTAGTTGAAATGCCACTCTCGCGGATATGGCTATTGTAACTCCATTTTTTTTAACAGGGGCATTTGAGACAAAAACGTGCCGGAGAAGATTATGGGAGAATTTTGGGGCTTTAGAGATCTGGAAATGAGTCTCTTGTATACCAAATATATCAGCTTGGAGTCTAACAGCTTCCTTCCATGCCGCCCTTCGTTTGAAGGGGCTATTTAGTCCATGTGCGTTCAGTGACACTAAAGTTATAGGCATGGTGATAGTTATCTGTAGAGCTAACTTTCGCTGCTTTGCGGTGTCTGTGGGCATCGAAGTAGATAATGAATTGCCTACCTTGCGCTTTTGGCATGGTAGTGGTGTAATGGATTACATAAGCGTCTTCTGGTAGGGTGATGTTCCTTGACCATTTCTTCTCTTTAATTTCCTCGCAGTGTTGAGGGATGCGACTGCCGTGAAGAGCTGAGTTGCACGACCGGTTGGGAAGGGAGGTATTTTCCTTGATGAGCTGAGACGAGTGGGTAGATAAAGATGCTGAAAAGTATTTAGCTTGTATCTGCCTGAAATCAAAGAACCAAGTCAACAGCAACTGAAACATGTTGCACAAGATATAACAGAAAACGATAACGTGAAAAGAAAAATAGAGAAAAATAGAAAAAAGAACAGTTTGTAATCTCGTGGACTACCAAGTAGCAGCCGCTACTCTGACAGTAATAGGGGGGTGTCTATGCACCCTGAGACATATGCCCCCCATGTCTCATAGTTGTACGGAGGACCTGTTGGTACAAAGCGTATTGAGGTCTGGTCATTTCTTTCTGCGTGTGCCCTGATGGTGTCTTTCATCGGATGGGGGAAGAAGATTCCACTCTTTGAGCAGATGGAGGCCTTCCTCCAAGGTGGAGATCACGAAATGTCTGTTGCCTTTTGTAATGATCAGTTTAGCTGGTGGTCCCCACTTGTATATAATTTTGTGGTTCTGCAGCATTTTGGTAATGGTGTTAAGCTGCTTGCGTGCTGCTAGCGTATACTGAGATAAATCTGTGAACACTTTGATTGTGGTGTATGGGTCTGGCAGGGAGGGTGCGCATCTGGATATTTGTAGAAATTCCTCTTTCACATGGTAAAAATGAATTCTCACTATTACATCTCTCGGGACATTCTCAGAGATATAAGGTGGTTTCGGAAGTCTGTGCGCCCGGTCAATGATTGTTTCTGCCTGTGGGACCCCTGGTAGCAGGGTAGATATCATTTGTTGAATGTATTTTTTAGGTCACCTGCTTGTATGGATTCGGGGATCCCCCTAAATTTCAAATTGTTTCTTCTTGCACGGTCCTCTATATCTGCGATTTTAGACTTGAGTTGCAATATAGTGTCCGTTGTTTCTCTATAGGCATCCACTAGGTTGTTACGGGCTTCTGCGAAGTCAGCCATCTTGTCCTCCACTAGATCTACTCTTTCTCCTAGTTCGGTAATGTCCCCTTTAATTTGCATGACTGCTGCTATCATGTCTCCGTGCAAGGCATTGCGGAGTGCTACTAACATGCTTTTTAAGGTGGTGTCAATGATCGGTTGTCCGGTCATTGGAAACTGCGTTATAGGGTCGGTCTCATCCCCGTCTCTTCCATCATGTCCCCCTCGTCCTCCCCATTGGAGAGGGGTTGTTGCATGGGGTCAAGTCTGGGCCTGGACTTTTGTGGGCTCTGTGATGGGGATGGGGGCTCACTTGCCTGATCTCTCTGAGCTGCAGGGTCCCATGCCGAGCGTTGGCTGAGTCCTCCGGCCTGCGAGCCGTCGCGTGCAGTGCTCGATGCGGCATCACCATTTTGTCTGCGGGGCGCCCGGACCAACGTGAATATCTCCACCAGTTTGCGCAGCTCCCCTTTGTTCTTCCTCTTGCTCATCTTGTTCCAGTACTTGTAGGGGTGATCACCCGCCTTTTTGGGGAATCAGGGCTCATCCTCGGTCGCTTGTAGTCGCTGGAGGAGACTATGTCTCAGAGAGCTCTCCTAAGCTGCGGCCATCTTCCTCGCTGCCGGCCACGCCCCCTAGATCCAAATCTTTTAATCGATACTGCTGTTAAGGACATCATGAAACACCTACAACACTACTTCCTAGATAATGACTCCTCTGACATCTCACATATGTTTGTGATTAGAGGCATTTTAATATCAACCACGGCCAGCCGTAGATGAGAGAGGCAAAGGCGTATCAAAGAATTAACCACATGCGTTCATGCACTAGAGTTAGCACATAAGCGATTACAAGCGGCGCATACCCTACAAGACCTCATCCAGGCCAGAACAGATCTTTTAGAGGAACTGGACAAGAAGGTGAAACACAACTTTGCCTTATCCTAAAAGTTCTTTTATGAATTTGGGAACAAATCTGGTAAGCTTCTGGCGAGGATGCTACAAGCTAAAAAAGCAGACACAAAAATCTATTCTCTAACTGATCCAAAGGGCAAAAAAGTCACAACAAACTCTGATATATCTGAGGATTTTGTATGCTACTATTCCCAGCTATATAACCTTTTGGCTAGCGACACCCCTCAGGACAACACTCACAGGCTTCAACTAATCAGAGAGTTCCTGGGAAAATATAGTCCCAAAACAATTTCCACGACCGATGCAAGAGACCTGGACCGTCCTTTATCAGACGAGGAACTTAAAACAGTGCTTAAACAAATGAAGCCCGGGAACAGCCCTGGCCCGGACGGGTTAATGGTCGGGTACTACAAGACCTTTGCAGACCTACTCACACCTTGCTTCCTCTAGGCATTCAACTCCTTGGCATCCCCCAAGCACCCATCCCAGGATATTTTAGAAACCCATATTACTGTACACCCCAAGGCCAGTAAAGACCCTTCATTAGTCACAAACTATAGACCAATCTTCTTACTGAATGTGGACCTGAAATTATATACGAAAATTCTATCCAACCATATCTTACCCTTACTACCACAATTAATCTCACAAGATTAGGCTTTATACCGGGCAGAGAAGCCCAGGATAACACCTTAAGGGCGATTTAACATACACCATTGGCTCATATTTCATCACATACCTGGGTTATTTCTTTCCTTGGATGCCGAGAAGGCATTCAATAGAGTAGCCTGGGACTATTTGTTTGAGCCTTCAAAACTGTATGCTACATTTCATTCAAGCCCTATACGCCACCCCCACAGAAAAAGTAAGAGTCATAGGCCACCTGTCGAATGCCTTCACGATCTCCAATGGAACACGTCAGGGATGCCCCCTCTCACCCCTAATATTTGTTTTAACACTTGAACCCCTTCTCCGCCGACTTCGGTCCAACCCGGACATCAAAGGAATCACAATTGCTAACAAAACTCATAAATTGGCTGCTTTCGCTGATGATGGTCTTCTTTTCCTATCAGAACCGCACATCACCATCCCTTATTTAATTCAAGACTTCACTAATTTTAAAACCCTAACAAACTTACAAATCAACTTTTCCAAATCCCATATCTTAAACGTTTCCCTGACACAACACACATTGACCCAATGCCAGTCTAATTTTCCATTTACCTGGAGCCAAGAAGGCCAAATATACTTGGGTATCCAACTACCTAAGAGATAGTTCTTAGCGCATAAGCCTGACAATCTCCCAATTCTTTGAAACATACAAAATTACTTAAAATCTTGGTCCTCCTGGATTTTTTTCATGGTTTGGAAGAACTGCAATCTTGAAGATTAATATTTTCCCCAGGATCCTGTATCTCATCCAAACCATACCGATAAAACTGCCACCTGCCTTCTTCTCGTCATTGCGCAGGGAGTGCACAGAATTCTGAGGTAAAACACGACCGAGACTAAGTTACCAAATGCTAACTTGAAAGGCGGGGTAGGCTTTCCTGATCTACAAAAATATCACCTTGCTTGCCAATTATTGAGAGTGGTTGATTGGTGCATACACTCTCAAGTTAAAGCACGGCTCCCATTGGAACAGTCTATGTCCACCCTACATATCCTCCAATTGCCGTGGATTAAACACAGACATGTCCCTCATTCCTGCAAAACGCACCTCCTGATAGGACCTACGCTCCTAGAGTTCCAGGCAGCATGCAAAAAATATAACCTTTCCTCCTCTCCAGGCCCCTTAACACCCCTTTGAATTAACCCAGCCATGGTGAACACATTCCTCTCGGGTGGATGGCCTTATCCTACCGTCCGAGCAGAACATTTCTTTGACAAAGGCCATCTCATGTCATTATTCAACCTATCAAAGCAAACCACAAATCAAGCCTTTTCCTTCTGGATATATGCTCAAGTTGGACATTTCCTGCATATGCCCCAGATTCTGCCCAATGGGTCGTGCCCACATACACCCTTTGAAACAATCTGCCTTTAAAAGGGAGCCACAAAGGCACCTAATCTCAGACATATATTCTATGTTATTTAATAATCAGAATCCCAAAGCCAACCCAGCAAGTCGCAAAAGGGAGGCAGACCTGAAGATAGATCTTTCCGACCATGAGTGGGAAAAAGTATATACCCTTATACATAAAGGTTTGGTTAATGTTTTGACTCAAGAAAATGGGTACAAAGTATATTTGAGATGAACGCCACTTAGGATACATAAATTCAACACTGTGGTTTCCCCTAAATGCTGGAGATGTAATAAAGAGTCGGGCTCGCTATTATATATATGGTGGGCCTGTCCCCTAATTCAACCATTTTGGGAGGAAGTCGACAAACTTACATGTCAGATTTCTACTATCTCATTAGATTTTTCTCCATCACAGTTTCTGTTATACCATTCCACTGTTCCAATGTCTACCTACTCGCACTCCTTGGCCATGCACATGGTAAATGCAGCCAAACTCTGCATCCGTGGGCAATGGCGTTTCCCTAATCCCCCGACTATTAAAGATTGGCTCAAATGCACTCAAAAAATTGCGGACCTAGAGGAACTCATCCACCAAGCAAAAGATGCCACGGAAAAATTTAAGAAAATTTGGTCACGCTGGAACCACTTCAAAACGACAGACGAGTATATCAAACGCATGACAAAAGCTGATCTGATAAGGCCAGTTGCCGTAAGACGTGGGTGGAGGCAGGGTCTATTATCTATTATCCCTGTCTATTATCTACTTCCCCATTCAAGCTATTCCATGCTCCTTTCCATACCCCCACCCCCCGCTCTCCTCTCTTTCTTTCTGTTCTGTCTTTTTATTTTATATTCTTCTCCCTTCCTCCTTTCCAGCCTCTCTATCCTCCCTGACTTTGAGGTAATTGGAGAGCGAGTGAAACAGGACACAAATATTCACCTCTTTCATATTGCCTTTTCTTTCAATACCCATTTTCAATATATTGCTAACTGTCACCTACTTAGGGGTTAAACCAAATGTTAACAATTCTTTCATGTATGCATTACTGTAGATCCCTTATCTAAGAGAAAGTTCCAAACCCATACCAACACCTAACCAATTCTGTCCAGGCACGCTCATCAATAACTTCATCAACATCCTGAAGACTTATGCCTAAGCACATCTCTATGCGGTTCCCATGACTGAATTTTGGGTTCATTCCATATCAGAACAGACATGGGATGCACCAGATGTTGTCAGTATAGACAAGGAAGGCCTATCCATATGGATTAGTTAGGGCAAAATGAGTTCTTGTGCTGCAAGAACTTCTCTCCCATGGATAAAGACAACCTCATACCCTAGGAGAAATGGGAGAGAAGGATCCACTTTTGGACGTTTTTTTTCAAATTCTAACAATCAGTTATTATATAATTATGGTTGGTGTTACTTCCTAGAGTTCATCTGGTACCATCTGGGTATATAAGGCCAATTCATCTAAAGATACCGGAGACTTAAGTTAGGGAAATGCTGGGGATATGGAGTCTAACTACCCTCCCTGGGTACAGCTTGGTCCCAGATGCAGTACCGGGAGAAGGCTGGTTTTTTGTCCTGTCCCTTGTTCCAACCATGGAGCGATATTGTTACTGTTCTTCATATCTGGCCTGCGGGCATCTCTCACCTCAATGTCTCCCTCTTCATCAGGGATTATAATGTTTTACGGTTTGTTAGAAGATGCTTGTATGTTTTTCTATTTCTTTGTAACTTGTAATAAACTTCAATAAAAACCTCTTGGAAAAAAAATAATGGGGGGACTTCTGGGTATGGAGAAGACCAGTGACAGGATAACCCAGAGATTCTTCTGGCCCTGAGTGTCAAATGTCTGCACCGTCACCTCATTTTTGCAGTCCACTTGTTCCTCTACCCATAATCAAAGTGCCCTTTGAGAGAATTGGCATGGATCTGGTGGGGCCAGTAGTAAAGTCTGCCCAGGGCCACCAACACATTCTGGTAATACTGGACTATGCAGCACACTATCTTGAAGCCATACCCTTGCGGAATACCTCCGCTAAGACTATCGCAAAGGAATTGGTCTAGGTCTTTGGTCGCGTCAGGATCCCAAAAGAAAACTTAACGGACCAGGCCACCCCGTTCATGTCCAGGGTTACTAAGGAACTGTGCAAGTTGTACAAAATCTCCCATCTCCGTACCTCTGTCTACCACCCCCAAATGGATAGACTTGTGGAGAATTTTAATAAAACCCTCGAAAGTATGTTGAAAAAGGTGGAAGACAAAGATGGGAGAAATTGGGTTTTTTTGCTACCATATCTCATGTTTCCCATACGAGAGGTTCCACGGGTGTCTATGGGTTATTCCCCGTTTGAACTCTTGTATTCTAGACATCCCAGGGGGCTGCTAGATGTGCAAAGGAAACATGGGCAGGGGAAGCCACCCCATATAGAAGCATCATTTAGCATATCTCCTTGATGCAGGATGGAATCACAGCTGTCCTGCCCCTTGTATGAAAACCTATGTAGTGAGCCAAGGAAGCCCAGAGGAGGGTTTATAATCGGGGTGCCAATACCCGGACTTTAAACCCTGGGGATAGAGGGTTGGTGCTAGTCCCTACTGTGAAAAGTACATTCCTGACCAAGTGGCAGGGTCCCTTTTGAGCTTAGGGAAAGAGTAGGGGAGGTAAACTACAAAGTTTACCAGTCAGGGAAGAGAGAACTGGAGCAAATTTACAATGTTAATCTCTTAAAACCATGGAAGGACAGAGAGTTTGCTGACTGTCTCCCCTCCTCAAAAGGACAGGATAGGGTGCCAATGACCCCTGACGTCCCCATAACAGAGTCCTTGACCCCGGACATCACCAAGGGCTTTGTGGTCTTGCACTGAGGAGAGGCTTCCGTTGGGCCACTCTGCCATAAAGCCCTGACTGGTGGAGGGCTGCAGTAATGGTTGACTTTCTACAACTTTCTCCCATCTCCCGACTGCATCTCTGGAGCTCAGCCACAGTGATCTTTGGGTTCTTCTTTACCTCTCTCACCAAGGCTCTTCTCCCCCCGATAGCTCAGTTTGGCCGGACGGCAAGCTCTAGGTCTTAAGGTCTTATATAGACAGGTGTGTGGCTTTCCTAATCAAGTCCAATCAGTAGAATCAAACACAGCTGGACTCAAATGAAGGTGTAGAACCAACTCAAAGATGATCAGAAGAAATGGACAGCACCTGAGTTAAATATGAGTGTCACAGCAAAGGGTCTGAATACTTAGGACCATGTGATATTTCAGTTTTTCTTTTTTAATAAATGTGAAAAAATGTCAACAATTCTGTGTTTTTTTCTGTCAATATGGGGTGCTGTGTGTACATTAATGAGGAAAATAAATGAACTTAGATGATTTTAGCAAATGGCTGCAATATAACAAAGAGTGAAAAATGTAAGGGAGTCTGAATACTTTCCGTACTCACTGTATATGTGTATATATATATATATATATATATATATATATATATATATATCATACTGTGTGTTTGTGTGTGTGTGTGTGTATATATGTATATACTTGCACTGACTGTATATACTCTACACTGAAGGCGCTGATTATGGCTGTCTTGCACTACATTATGGGGCACTCGAATTTGCCACGAACGCCCCATAATGTTCAAGGTCATGCGAACGGGCGACCGTGCGATGTTCAAGTCGAACTTACTTTTGTCTCGAACATCGGGCCCATCCCTAGTTGTGATAAAGGTGAACTATACTTTTAAATTATACCTATAGCAAATTCATATGTGCCCCTTCCTTCCCTGTTCTTTACAGATCTGTAAACATAAAGAAATGGTTAAAAAGAAAGAAGCTATTTCTGTGCTCTCTGAGAATGCTCTGAAAAAGCAATGTCATGGGTGTATGAAATATAATCTGTATTTTATACAAAGTTATAAAACATTAGTGACTTAAAGCTGTCATGGCTTCTGTTTTCTGTGCACAAGTAGAACGATACATATATATTACTTCTCCACCCTATTCCTTGTTACAGTTATTTACTGCTGACCTACGACTAATTACAGTGTTGGCATTGAATTAAATAGAACCATTTTATTCACCACTTATAAATATATAGAAATGATACTCAGGGGGAATGTGATATTTTCTAAGAGTACAGGAATGTGAGAATTTAGTATAACCTCATTAAAATCGACATGCAGACACCCCCACCATTTCATAAACTGCACTGGCTTACCATCAAGAGGTCAAGCCAAAAGCTATAGGATGTCTGAAATATGTTGCTATATGAGCTGCCAATCTAGTACCCAGCAAGCTGCTGCTCTCCTCTTCCTCATAGCCTATATTAAACAAAGTTTCAACCACTGAGTCATAAACAAGTCTCCTGTTATAAGATCCATCTTACAAATCTAAAGAACATTTGGTAGCCATTATGGCTACAAGAGAGAGCCACTGTACAAACGAAAACAGAGATGTATTTATTTTAATGAGGCTGATGTTACATATAAGCAGAGCTGAGAATTATACCAGCATTTCAATTAAACATGAGCTCCCACGCTGCTCTCACTCCTTACACTCGCTTTTTCTTTTGCGTTTCTCTCTTCCTTGGGAAGGTCAGTGGATGTATGAGGGAGGAGAGGTAGTAGGCTTCACAGGCATTTAGATTTGGTTTTTAACAAACTGCTATTATAGTAGTGGTGAAAAGAAACTGTGTGCTAAGGTGGAACATAATTCAAGTGTGTTTACTCCATTCGTTAATGGGAATGTTTTAACTGTATCGGCACAAAGATGCAATCCTCTAAACTGGGGTATGACAAAGAATTCACTCTTTATTGCTTGTCTTGTTTCCATAGTTGCCACCTTTAAAAATCAGTGGTCATCTAGCGGGAATGAGACATCTTGGTATGTTGGAATGACGGACTGTAGCTAAAGTGCAAATTATTTACCATGACTGACAAGGCTAGATGATAGATGTTATCTTTTTTGCATGTAATAAAAAAACAGTCATGAAAGAAATCTGTAGACTGCCGCTGATGACATCCCTCTGAAACCGCCTCCCCCATCCTCTAGAATTTCCTACCCTAATCCGTTTAATTATCTCCTACTCTGTCCACTTTTAGGCAATCTCTGAAAACCCTTCTCTTCAGAGAAGCCTTCACTTTGAATGACAATTACTCAGTCATTCAACACTGTACCCATTTTCAATTTTTGTCCTTTTTTTCACACATAGTATTTTTTGGTGGTATTTAATCACTACTGGGTTTTCTATTTTCTGCACTATAAATGAAAAAATACTGACATTTTTGAAAAAAAAAAACACATTTTCTTTTGTTTCTGTTATGAAATTTTGCAAATATGTAATTGTTCTTGACAAATTTTGGCCAAAATATATAGAGAAGATGGACCCACTATTTCTAGAATGGTCAACCGTGCATGCAGGTAAACCTCTGCAGGGTAATAAACATGTTGGGACCCTCTCTGGTTCACTGAAGTATATTACTGCCGTGGGAGTACATCCAATTATAACAAACTCACATATGGATATCCAGATCGATCTCAGCCAAATAAGATGGGTATGTGGAGAAAGAAGGGGCTCTCTTGTAAGTTGTCCATCTTGCATTGGAGAGGGCACATAGAGAGGAAGGCGGAAAAAT
Source organism: Glandirana rugosa (assembly GCA_018402905.1). Classification (NCBI taxonomy): domain Eukaryota; kingdom Metazoa; phylum Chordata; class Amphibia; order Anura; family Ranidae; genus Glandirana; species Glandirana rugosa. The sequence goes on from BLSH010529487.1 coordinate 484,743, forward strand.
CATCCCCACAGGATACTCCAGACAGGTGTTATTTGTTGTACACCACAGGCAAGTAACATTCCTCAAGCACTCTTCACAAGTCCTTCTGGTATAGAAGCTGCATTGTCTGGTGAGGGGCTGTGGGACCAGTGCAGTGGTCTGGTTCCTGCACACTCCAGCCAGGCTGAGGAGGAGGACGATGAAGATCTGGGTACTTGGCTCCTTGGAGGAGCAGCTTGCTGGAGAACCCCTTCTTTCACCACATACCCATCTTATTTGGCTGAGATCGATCCAGATACCCATATGTGAGTCTGTTATAATTGGATGTACTCCCACAGCAGTAATATACTTCAGTGAACCAGAGAGAGTCCCAACACATTTATTACCCTGCAGAGGTTTACCTGCATGCGCGGTTGACCATTCCAGATATAGATGGTCCATCTTCTCTGGTAAACGTCTCTATGAATAGGCTGATGGGCATCACAAGAGGACTATTTTTATCCCTGGTGGTGGAATTCTGTTGAACCAACACCCTTTCCTATCTACCACGTGGAGTGAATTCCTACTATACTTATAGAACTGATCATTCTGGATATATATACACTATTGGGCACAATAAAATTTATTCTGTTCAGTCACGGATATTGATTTAGATTGTGTCATTTTATAATTTTTTCAGTTTAGAGCGCGCAACCTTTTTTTTACATACCACTATTTACATAGTTACATAGTTACATAGTTAGTCAGGTTGAAAAAAGACACAAGTCCATCCAGTTCAACCAAAAAAAAAAAAAATATATATATATATACATATATACATACATATACATATATATATACACATATACACATACAACCAAATAATCCCATATACAATACTTCACCCACAGTTGATCCAGAGGAAGGCAAAAAAACCCCAGCAAAGCATGGATCCAATTTGCTATAACGGGGGAAAAAATTCCTTCCTGATTCCCCGAGAGGCAATCGGATTCACCCTGGATCAACTTTACCTTTACTATGCTTGTATCACATAGGTAGTCACTGCTATAATTTATTGTTTAACCACTTGACCACTGGGCACTTAAACCCCCTTCCTAACCAGACCAATTTTCAGCTTTCAGTGCTCTCACATTTTGAATGACAATTACTCAGTCATGCAACATTGTACCCATATGAAATTTGCGTCCTTTTTTTCACACAAATAGAGCTTTCTTTTGGTGGTATTTAATCACCGTTGGGTTTTTTATTTTTTGCGCTATAATTTAAAAAAGACCGAAAATTTTGTAAAAAAAATAATTTTTCTTTGTTTCTGTTATAAAATTTTGCAAATTAGTAATTTTTCTTCATAAATGTTGGCCAAAATTTATACTGCTACATATCTTTGGTAAAAAAAAAACAAATTAGTGTATATTATTTGGTCTTTGTGAAAGTTATAGAGTCTACAAGTTATGGTGCCAATCACTGAATATTGATCACACCGGATGTACTGAC
>BLSH010529487.1:518897-530158 GCA_018402905.1 Glandirana rugosa
ATTGTGTGTCAAAGGTCTACTAACATCTTGTCATCATACCCAAGAGGGCCAAAATCAATTTCAAATTGTGTGTCAAAGGTCCACTAACATCTTGTCATCATACCCAAGAGGGCCAAAATCAATTTCAAATTGTGTGTCAAATGTCTACTAACATCTTGTCACTATACCCAAGAGGGCCGAATAAATATGAAAAAAGTGTGTCAAACTTCTACTAAAATCTTGTGATTATACCGAAGGGACACCGACTATATCCCCAAAAGTGTGTGTGAAACTACTACTAAAATCTTGTGATTAGACCCATACTACTGTTCTACAATCACCTGGAAACTGTGTGTTAAACTTTAACTAAAACCGGGAGAACCCATACTACTGTTCTACAATCATCTGGAAACTGTGTGTTAAACTTAAATTAAAACCAGGAGAAGCCATATCCCTGTTCTAAAATCATCTAAAAACTGTGTGTGAAACTATAGCAGAGAGAAGAACAGGGATATGGGTTCACTCTGCTATAGTTTCACACACAGTTTTTAGATGATTTTAGAACAGTGATATGGTTTCGTTCTGCTATAGTTTCACACAGTTTTTAGATGATTTTAGAACAGTGATATGGGTTCGCTCTGCTATAGTTTCACACACAGTTTTTAGATGATTTTAGAACAGTGATATGGGTTTTTTAGTTAAAGTTTAACACACAGTTTCCAGATGATTGTAGAACAGTAGTATGGGTTCTCCCGGTTTTAGTTAAATTTTAACACACAGTTTCCAGATGATTGTAGAACAGTGATATGGGTTCTCCCGGCTTATTTATACTTTTTTCACACAGTTTGACGATGATTTTAGAACAGTGATATGGCTTCTACCATTAATTAATACTTTTCAGACACAGTTTGAAGATGGTCCACATCCACCTCCATTTTTGATTTTTTTAAAAAAATGCTTTTAGTTATTTCCCTGTCCCCATTTCTTTGTAGGGCACTTGTCCCACCCTTAGCCCAATTTCCCTTCCTTTTGCAGACCTCTAGGACTTTCCTGGACTTTTTTACAGCCATTTTTGTGCCTAAAAGTCCGTGTCCCCATTGATTTCAATGGGGTTCAGGGTCCGGGACAAAGTTCGGGTTCTGTCCGGACCCGAACCCGGACTTTGCCCCGAAGTTCGGCCGAACCAGCAGAACCCGAACTTCCAGAAGTTCGCTCAACTCTATTAAACACATTATTATAGGGTTGGCAGCCATTGCTCTATAAGTAGAAAATTGTGCATTAGTTGTATATCTATATGTGTAGAAAATGAGTTAAATGTTGCAAAAAAGTTAGGATTACCTTTATTTGGCTCAGTTCTTGGCATGCATTAGAGTGAAAAGCTGTGGAGAACTTAATGCTACTATAAATGACAAGTATGGTCAAATATAAGTGCAATTTAAAAAGCTGTAATTAAATAATGTTGGCGCTTCTAAGCCTACATTGCGTAACCACTCTATCCATATGACAAAATGATCCCTTAGAGTCCTGACATGTTCCCAAATGCTCTTTTATGAGTCACCCAGCAGTGGATTCTCTGCATGGAATGAAGTCCAGAACCCTACTACTCAATATCTACATGCTGTAAGTCAGGAGTAGCCAGTTTCCATCCACTTTTTGCCCAAGGCTTCATCCACACCAGAATATAAAAGGACACAATACTTCACCTAATAACATCATCAGGGGAGTGGTCTCTTTAAAAGGGCGCTGCCATCTGCCTACATGCATGCTGCTTAATATACTGTATGAACCTAATTTTAAACATTTCCTTAAGAAAGATAACTTAAAAGAGTGGTGAGAAGATCCAACCACCAAATAATCTTTCTGTAAAATGATGTTGATATGTGTGAATAACCAAAAATGTATATTTCTGCCCTGTAAAAATACCCACCAATAGCTCCTGCTGCTATTAACCTACCCAATGAGGACCCGAGCCAGCAGCTGGAGCTGCTGGGCACATCCTCAATGCTGGAACGATCGGGTTCAGGTAAGTAAAAGGGGGGATTTTGATATAAATATGCATGAATAACCAAAAATGTATGTTTCTGCCCTGTAAAAATACCCGCTATCAGCTTTAAGTTGAGACGGCTGTGACATCTGGCTGGGATTTTTTTCCTTGTAATTGATTTCTTGAGATTTGTTGACCTGCCAATGATTGAGCTATTAAGCTCCCGTTCACTCCGGTGCTATTTGTCATGCGATTTGACAGTTCCAAATCACATGGCAAGCCGCACCCCATCGCTGGCAATGAAACCATTCATATCACTGTGACTCATGTCACAGCTATTATGAAGAAGGCTCTTGCACTACTTTTTTGCTGATTTCTTTGCCACGTGTGTTAAATTAAGTTGGTTGTGCAAATCACACTGATCTGCATCTTTAAAATCGTGCTGAAGTAGCACGATTTCAAAGCTGCATTAGTGTGAACCAGGTTTTAGAGATGGTCCACATACATACAATCATTTTTAGATCTAGTCATAAGTCAGCAATCATCTTATGACCATAAATACCTAAAGAATATGCTTACTCTTTTTAAGGCCCAGCCCTGGGGTGATTTTAAATGTATCCATGCAGTGTTCCCCTGGCACTGCTGGGGCTCAAAGTTCATTTGGCTAGGGGTGAGGAATTAAGTACAAAGCTTATCTTGCCAGACAGCTGGTGCTCTCCTCTGCTGTGGGCTGCGGGTACCTTATTGTATTGTGTGATGATGTAAGGGAGCTAGGACCCGCCGGGCTGTGAAGTGAAGCAGCTTTAAGGACTGGCCACACAAAGCGAAGAAACCTGTTAGAGTGAGGAATAAGGTAAATATTTGTAAATATTCCTTCACCACCCCTTGTCAAAGAGCATTTAACCCATACATTATGGTGGGACCCTACTGTCTGAGTACATTTAAAAGCAGCCAGGAATAGAGCTTTAAGCCTTTGTAAAAAAATCATTATAAATTCTATCCTTAACTATATTTGCTTTTCTATCTAGTTAGGGCCCAACTGTTATGCTTTACAAAACCAGTCATCAAATAATATGACAATACGTGGGGTTCAATTATTGTACCATGTAATGAACCTTTAAGATACTATCAAATCAAAGCTGCAGTAAAGCAGACTCTTACAAAGGGCATCAATCAATTCATTTCAATTTAAAGAAGTCACAAAGTATGCTTTCAGCTATAAAATGGGTTATGTTACAGTAACATTGCATTATTTGACACCACTCTATATAAAACTGTTTTCAGTATCAATATTTTTTTCTTTTTATTTTTGCTAATTAGAATTCAATAGTTTCCAAATCCACTTGGATAAGATGGGAATAATTGGCTCAGGGATCAAATGTTTCTTCTGTCAAAGCAAAGGTCAGGCAATGCTGTCAAAAGAAAGGTCAAAGAATGTCTGTTTTATTTTTCATTATCAATAAAAATAATAGAAAGATAAAACAGAGAATAACAATCCGGGCATACAGTACAGTGAGATAGGTAGTGAGAATGGCTGGCTTGTCTATTTTACAGTTACAAATAAAAGGGGCTTTTTATTAGGGAAAAAAGTAGTATACCAAAAGCCAATCAGAATTTGAGTTTCACTCATCTAATTTAAGTGAAATGAAAGATTATTGTTATGGGTTACTTCACTTTTTGCCTCGCCATTACCATTTTCATTGCATTAAATATGACTTCCAGCATCCTTGAATGCTTTAGTAAACAAAGCTTCAAGTGTGATTACTAATGTGTAATTATGTCCCCCTAATGCTAATCAGTGGTGTTTTAACCGAGACCATCTAGGCATGCTCTTGAAGCCTGTACCTGATGCTTACAGCACATGTGTACTTTTTCCATATTTTGCTTTACATAAGGCAACATAAGCAGCCTTTACCTTCCACATGATAAAGACTACAGATGAGTGAATTGGCCTGGGTTCAGATCGTAAGACCTTTGTTCAACCCATTGTAAAGTCCAAAAATGACAAACTTTATTCCGAATCTCATTGAAGTCTATGAGAGTGAATACTGAAAATCAGTTCTGCCCATTTTTAAGGTTGAATTAGCAAGGGGTTGTCACAGGCACAGAGCTGGGTACTGACATGAGAAACATGGAAGAACAATGGAAAATAAAAAAACATTCAGTGACGAGAGGGTTCTCCGTTTAATGCAACTTTAAGGGCACCATGGTAAAAACAGGACAAAACCAGAGAAAATTCCCAGCTCAACTCACCAACCAGTCTGCTTACCAACCGAATTAACCTGTCTTAAGCCTTGTACACACGGGACAATGATTGTATGTACGATCGTGCTAATCGTATGTTGGATAATGTAACTTGCATACTGACTGCACTACAAGATTGTACGACCACAGAAAGACCTTTCAGGTGCATGAAATTAGCATCCGGCCGTTCCTGACTTCAGAGCATGCGTGTTTTGCACAATACAACTTGTTGTACCAACTGCTCTGTACACACGATACAACGGTCGTATGACCGCTTGTTGGTACGACCAAGTTTTCTAGTCTGCTCATACAACTCCCTTGTACGACCGTCGTATGTTCGACTGTTCTAATCGCGCATACGAACGATTGATATTGCATACAACGGTCGTTAGTACGACCTGTTGTATACGATCATCGTCCCGTGTGTACGAGGCTTAACAGTATGCGTTAAAAACAGGTATTTAGTTAGCACACATTTGCAAACACATGCGAAAGCTGCATGATAAAAACTCCTTTCTATGCTTGATGTCTTTAACCGGTTTCTGACCGTACACTGCCTATTTACGGCGACAGCGTGGACGCATACCGTGAATCGCTGTAAATAGACGGCAATTTACGGACAGGCAGCTGGGTGGAGGAGTGTGCCCGATGTCCGCCTGCGAGCCGTGATGAGCTGCCAGAGGGAAAGAATGGGGAACCGCCCATATAAACACTGTGGTTCCCCGTTCTGACACTACTGATCACTGTCACTGGGATCAGTTAGATCTCTTATGCCCCTGACAGCCCAGCCCCCACACAGTTAGAACACACCTAGGGAACACAGTTAACCCCTAGATCGCCCCCCAGGTTAACATTTTCACTGCCAATGACATTTATACAGTAATCACTGGACATTTAAATTTCTGATCGCTGTATAAATGTCATTGGTCCCAAAAAAGTGTCAAAAATGTCCGACATGTCCATCCCAATATCAAAGTACCGATAAAAATCGCAGATCACCGCAATTACTAAAAAATAAAAAAATAAAAAAAATGTAAAAAACGCCAGAAACTAATTCTCATGGTTTGCAAACGCAGCAACTTTTGCTCAAACCAATCAATGAACGCCGATTGCGATTTTTTTAACCAAAAATATGAGGAAGAATATAAATCCGTCAAAACCAATGAATACTTTTTTTTTATTTATTTATTTTTGGATTTGTATAATAGCAAAAAGTAAGAAATATTTTTTTTTTTTTGCCAAATTGTCGCTCTTTTTTGTTTATAGCGGTGATCATAAATGACGCAGAGGTGATCAAATAACACCAAAAGAGAGCTCTATTTGTGGGGAAAAAAGGACGTCAATTTTGTTTGGGTGCAACGTTGTACGACCGTGCAATTGTCAGTTAAAGCGACGCAGTGCCGAATCGCAAAAAGTGCTCTGGTCCTATAGTGGGAAATCCTTTCGGGGGTGAAGTGGTTAAACTGTATGTGCATTATGGAAGAGTATGATTCAGTTACACCGTATTCTGACATATTTTGAACTTATAATTGCTTTTGTTAATTTTACATTTAGATTCACTTAAATACAGCAGCAGCCCAATCAGTTTATAGTTTTACAAAAAATTGGCGGGTAATTTTGGCTGGAACACCAGATTTATTTTGTTTATCAGTAGTAGGCCTGTATTAGGCCTGAATTGAGCAGTGGAATTAGCAGCCACAACAGATCTAAAAGTTGTAGGAATACCAGTTGGGCAGCATCTAAACAGTATCACTTTTTTTTTCTTTTTTTGCAGTACTGTGATTAAGTTAATAAAATGTAAAATATATTGCACAAAATTACTTCAAAACCACAGCCCCACATTCCAGAGACCATGCAGTTTTGTAAAACAAAAATTAGAGTGCTGCATTTCAGAGACATTAGCCATGCATATATACCAGTTGAGTATCTAAGCATCTTGATTGGATTGCATTGTAACAGGGAGAGATGAGGTAGTTTTTTTTCATGAAAATTGTTTTTAGAGTGCATTATTTAAGAGACAAGAGCAAGAAATGCTGTACAGACTGCACATTAGTTAAGCAGTTTTATTAGGCCATAATTGAAGAATAAGAAACAAGGCATGTTTTTATTCTGAAATAAAATGTAAGATGTATTTCAGAGACAACAGTCTGAAATGCTGTGTAGGCTCCATACACAGTGTTTAACCACTTCCCGCTCGGCCTATTGACAAATGACGGCCGGGCGATGGTTCAGTTATCCTGGCTGGACGTCCATTGACATCCTCAGGATAACCCTCAACTACGCGCCCATGGGGGCGCGTAACGCAGTGATCGGAGGTGCGATGTGTCAGTCTGACCCACCGCATTACCGATCTCGGTAAAGAGCTTCCATCAGAAGCTCTTTACCACGTGATCAGCCGTGACCAATCATGGCTGATCATGATGTAAACAGGAATAGCCATTTATTGGCTTTTCCTCCTACTTGCGCAGACCACCAGGGAGCCCGCCCAGGGACCACCAGGGAGAGCCCGCCAAGGGACCATCAGGGAGCCAACCAGGACCACCAGGAAGCCGATCAGGGAGCCCACCCTGACCACCAGGGAGCCCTCCCTAGACCACCAGGTAAGGGGCACAATGCCCAACATGGATGGCACTGGTGCCTATTTTAGATGCCACCCTAGACCACCAGGGAATTTATACATTACAATGCCCTCTATCAGTGCCCATCAGTGCCACCTATCCATGCCCAGTGCCACCTATTAGTGCCCATCAGTGCCACCTATGAGTATCCATCAGTGCTGCTTATCAGTGCCCATCAGTGCCACCTATCAGTGCCATCAGTGCTGCATATAAGTGCCTCATCAGTGCCCATCAGTGCCACCTCATCAGTGCCGCCTCATCAGTGCCAATCAGTGTAGCCTCTTCAGTGCCCATTAGTGCAGTCTCATCAGTGCACATCAGTGATGGAGAAAATGTACTTATTTACAAAGTTTTGTGACAGAAACAGAGACTTTTTTTAAAAAAGAAATTTCGGTCTTATTTTTATTTGTAGTGCAAAAAATAAAAACCACAGAGGTGATTAAATACCACCAAAATATATTTTTATTATTATTTTATTATTTATTAATTTAATTATTTGTAAGAACAGAATGATAACAATTTTGTTTGGGTACAGTGTTGCATACCGCACAATTGTCATTCAAAATACGTCAGCGCTGAAAGCTGAAAATTGGTCTGGGTGGGAAGGGGGGTAAGTGCCTGGTATTGAAGTGGTTAATCATTTTTATTTTAGGTTGAATATATTTTTTGTTGCAAACTTTATACGAGAGAGTGTCTCTCCCATCAGGAGTACAACAATTACAGAGGAAAAAGATTGGACACATGTTAAAAGTACTTGTTACACAGATTAACATTATGTATTCTACGGAAGGTCACTGGGAACTACACAGATCTGTCTAAAGGCTACTATAGTAAGACCTTGATATGTTCAGTATCCAAATGCATATACAAAGTCCCCTGACGGGATAAAAAACTAACATTTGAAATAAAGACAAAAACAAACAAAAGGGGAGGAAATAGGATTTATGGGAAGGAGGAGAAAGAGAGAAAAAGGAGAGAGAGAAAGGAAAGAAAAAGGAGGAAAAGAGAGAGAGTTTTTGGGTGTCTGGGCGTAGGACACAACCCGCACACCTGTATCACAGTGGAGCGAGCCTTACCCACTATGGGTTCTATGTAGATGGGTTAGTCACTGGGAGGTGATGCCCTGTAAAGTGGAGGGCCTAAGATTACACATGTCCCTTCTCAGGTGAGGAAGCTATTCTGAAAGGATACAGAGTTTGAGTAGTGAATCCACGTACCCCAAAGTATTTTGTATTTTTCCCACATTTGCGTTTCTCTAGCATGCATTTCCTTCATCAATATGATGTCATTGACCGAGTCCACCGACCCAGGTAGGATTGATAAAAGTGCTATTTTGGGCGAGGGAGGGAGTGTCTTATTATAGATCCTGTTGTATATTTGAAATATACGATTCCAAAAGGGTTGGAGTACAGGGCATTGCCACCATACATGGGAAAAAGGGCCTCTCGCTCCATGACAGCGCCAACACAGATCGGTAGTGGTGGGGAAGATCCTATGTAAAGTAACCGGATCCTTATACCACCTGGATAGAATTTTGAATTTTTTTTCCTGGGCGTATACTGAGATCGAGGATTTAAAAGTGAACAGGAGGTAACCTACCTCCTTGCTGAAGCAGGAGGTAGGTTACCGTCCTATTCTCACTCAATGGGGCGAAACCTCCCCCTCAGGGCACAGCTTGTTCCCTTCATGGGGTGTCTGGAGTGTGGGAGTTGAAGCCCACTACCTCTGCCTATTCAGACCGTTGGTCGTGTAGCTCCTCCTGCCTTTGATCAACTATAAGCAGAAGGGAAGAGAGCCCGTGAGTTCAGTAACCACTATGTTAACCTTACCTGTAAAATGTATTACCATTTGTTTTTCTATGCACTGATGTACTGTGCCTTTCTTTGTTATATTTAAAATGGAAATAAACATTTTTCAAAGTAAAAGTGAACATAAAGGAGGTTTGCCATTCCTCTGGGGTGATTTCGGTCTCCAGGTCGCTAGCCCACACTCTGGTATAAGTCGGGAGCTCTCCGTGTACATGGGATTGAATTTCCCTATATAATAGAAACAACATATGGCGTGGTGTATCCGAGAGGGAGCACAGTTCCTCAAAATATGTCAGTTTTCTGTGAGTTTGGCCTGAGGCATGAAGAAGGATACTGTATTTGTTTAAGCTAAGAGATGTGAGCCAATCCGATGGAATTTCAGGGTTAGAGGTAGAGAGTAAGAACCTGCCAGTGCTAGGGTGAACAAAGTTTTCGGGCTGCAGGCCAGTTGGAACGTTCATATGAGCCATATGCCGAGGCCGAGTTGCTATTGGGGAGCATAGGGTTGTCAAAGAGAGAGGTGAGTGGGCCAGGATCTGAAGACAGGGACCACGGTATACGGCGGCGATACCATATATTTAATAGAGCTTTGGTTAGAAGAGAGAGAGTTAGGAAAGAGTCACATTTTTTATCGTAGCCCCATAATAGGGCCCTCAGGTCCATGGGTGATAAATCCTGTTCCACCAGATGTGTTGCTCTGGGGAAGGGGCGGGGGAACCATTCCCGTATGCGAGAAAGAAGGGCGGCTGAGTGATAAAGTTCAAAGTCAGGAAGTCCTGCACCCCCGTTGGTTTTGGGTTGGCAGAGGTTTTTATGTTTAAGCCTAGGTAGATGGTGTTGCCACACGAATCGGATAGACCTGAGGGTCCTAAAAAATACAGCAGGCAATTGAATGTAGACGAATTGCTTGGGCCAAGTGTTCCACTACTATGGCAAATAGGAGGGGTGACAAAGGGCACCCCTGCCTAGTGCCATTATTAATAGGGAAAGAGTCTGAAGTGATGCCATTGGCCGGTACATGAGCTGTGGGAGAGCTATACAAGGACATCATTTTAGAAAGGAGATTGGGACCTATGCCTATTTGAAGGAGGGAGTGTTGCAGGAAGGGCCAACTGACCCTATTGAAAGCTTTTTCTGCATCACATGCTAACAGACAGGCGGAAATATGGTGGGTCTTAGCGTAGGATATGAGATGGAGAGTTTTAATAGTATTATCCCTCGCTTCACGCTTTGATATGAAGCCCACTTGGTCGTTATGCATTATCCCAGGCAGTAATGGAGCTAATCGATCTGCAATCATTTTTGAATGTAGTTTAAGGTCCACATTTAATAAAGAGATTGGCCTATAACTGCCACATTGGGTTAACTCTTTTCCCGTTTTTGGCAGCACCCCTATACGTGCTTGTAACATGGTGGCGGGCAGCGAGTGGTTCTCGTCTATGGAATTGAATGCTTGTGCCATTATGGACACTAACTGGTGAGCAAATAGTTTATAAAACTGTAGAGGGTAACCATCAGGGCCTGGGCTCTTGCCATTCTTGAGGTTTTTGATCCTCTTCAAAAAATCGTCAGAGGGTGTCAGAGATTATAGAAGAGCAAAGTGAGGCAGGGCAAACCAAGAACAAGGCAGGATTTCATCCAGAAAGAGGGCAGCTTGCAGAGAAATAGAACAAGCAGCCATCCTATAGAACAAGCAGCCATCCTATTCCATTGGATGACATTGCCCCACATGTGCAGACTGATATCGCCCAGGTCCCTCCACATACATCAGCAGTCTGGGCCTTTTTTAACACATGTGCTTCTGACAGTATGTAGTAGTTTGCAGTTTCTGCCTGCAGCGTATAAAACGTAGTAAATGTAGTTATGACACTGACAGCATCCATTTGAGGGTTTGGCAGTTCAGTTGAGATCAATGTCAAAAAGGACATGCCAGCAGAAAATATGTCTCTTCAAGGTGAATACCCATGCATTATGTGCAATCATCCGTGTGCTCTTATGTGCCCATACACAGGCATCTGTCATGAAAGTCGTGCCAGACAGGCAGAAGGAATGGATAAGTGTTTTGAACAGCCATGAAGGTAGTGAGGTAAGCGTGTGTAAAATAAATGGAAAGCTGTTTTATTCTTGCAAAAGAAGTGCAATAATGCTATATTAGTACATTAGGGAGCTGGAATTTAGAAAAAAAAGGTGAACTTAGACTTTAAGGTGTCCTCAAGACACCCTGTGCTCCCTCTGGGAAGCCAGGATGAGTTCCGAAACGTCCCCTTGTAATGGTGGTCAAGGAGGGTTGCTAATAATAACAATACTTCTCCTTGATGCCACAAATTCTCAGGCCTATTTGGAGGCTCTGAAGAAAAAGGGAGCCCATGCACCACAAGTTTGCAGAGGCATGAGAAGCAGAGACCTCGAGGGTCACTGAGGATTATACTACCTGTAACTGCCACCTCTGAACCACATACTACTCCCAAGGTTTAAGGGGGACTGAAAACCATCTCTTAAGGTTTTACGTATGTCTTACTCTGCTTCAATGCCTACAAAACTGCCAGAATCCTCCTCTTCCCTCTACTCTTGTGTGTTCTGTGGCATCACAAGAATGGTATCTGCCGTAGTTCCTCTTCATAACAATAA
>BLSH010529487.1:549791-563240 GCA_018402905.1 Glandirana rugosa
CGCAGGAAGGAGCGGCGGCAGTTCGGTGTGGAGGGCAAAAGGGAAAAAATTAAACGCTCCGATAGACATAGTAAAAAGGGGACTATTTTCGAAATACTCGACGGGTTTCCTGAAGACGACTCCAGGGAAGGAACAGTAATTCCTCCTTCATAATGAACTCTCGCAACAACTAAAGTCTTTGAGACTATCCCAGACGATCCTCACTAAGTAAATTAGAGGTGACAACCGCAAATCATATCTCTCCTAGCCTCGCCTAAACGTATACCTGTTCCCTTACCAGACTCTCACCCCACAGTTAATAGGCACTAAAGCAATGGTACCCCCAGGGCGAGAGAATTTAACCCAACCAGGAGAGATTATACTCATTTTTCGCACCCCCACAATTCCTACGCGCGAATAGATCACCTACTAATGGAGGTCCACGGGACCCCCATGGTAACGAAATCACGGATAATTGACACCCCACTCTCAGACCATTCCCTTGTCCATATGCAAATCCGCTCCGATCCTCTCTATACTAAACGCCAACAGTGGAGATTAAATGAATCACTCCTAGCAGACCCTATCAGAGTTTCTGAAATCAACAACGCTCTCAAGTAATACTTCCTCCTTAATGACAAGGAAGGGACCTCAGCAGAAGTCCTTTGGGCAGCTCATAAAGCTTTTATCAGGGGAAAAATGATACAGATAGCCTCGCAAATTAAAAAAGGGAAAACGGGAGGTGTGGCTTGACGGCGGCGAGGAAGGACGCAGCTCTGCAGTGCTCCGAGAGACCGAGGAGATCATCTCCCCCCATCGTCCCTTCACGGCACCAGACACCCTGCAATACACCCCAAGGAGTCCTCTCCACAAGTGGGGCTACCCCCTCCGACCACCATCGCAGCTGCCGGTCCCACACAGAGGACTCAGAGGTACCTCGCGGCAGTCTCCAGAGAACAGACCGCCGCCATCTTGGCGGCCTGCAACAGCTCGCGGCCAACGATTGAGCCTAGCTGACGGCATACAAGGATAGAGACCGAGTCGCTCGCAGGCAGGGTAAGGACAAAGAACTGTATATCGGGCCATAGCCGCCCCAGCACTAAGCAGGCATAACATGCCTGGCACCTGGCCCTCAACCATATAGCCTTTCCCAGAGACCTAAGCCAGCAGACACGCACGGGACTCACAGGCGATTCTACCTGCCCTATCCTCACCGCAAATTCACATACAAAACGTGCCAGAAAACCAATATACAGTGCTATTAACCCCGCGGCAACTCTGAACTTTACTTTATATCAGCTTGCATGAGCATGCTTGCGGGATAGAATACAGAGCCAGTACCTTGGTGGCCTACTAATTAAGCTGGACAGAGACTAAGTTTGAAACCCTCATAATCATCATGGGCACATCCTCCCGCTCCTCTTCTGCAACCAGATCTCGCTCCCCCCGCGACCTAAGCAGGGGCCTAAGCCAGAGCATACCCGTGATGTTCCAGACACAGAGATCTAACCCACCATTGCAGCAGGGCTTATCGGACATACATCAACCCAGCCAGGGTGCTCTTTCCCCCTCACAAACACCGAGCAGGGACCAGATCATCCTGTCCCCCCAACAGCAACCAAGCTTGACAGATCTCCACTCAGTTGCCTCAGACATCAAAAGCACACTAACTGCTGCTATATCGGAACTGAGAGGGGATATTCAATCAATAGCGGGCAGGTTAGTAGAAGTAGAAAAAACAACAACACAACACTCTGCTGCCACCCGTCACACAGCACAGACAGTAGATGCCCACACTATGCAAATCAGGGATCTCCACCGCCACCTGGAGGACCTCGATAATCGGGGCAGACGGCACAATCTGAGATTAAGGGGCCTACCGGAATCAGTAGAAACTGACCAACTGTACCTGACAGTCTCAGAAATCTTCAACAATCTGCTCGATAGACCCTCCTCCACCCCCATACCTATGGAACGCATTCATAGGGCTCTTCGCCCAAGAGGCAATGACACTGACCCGCCCAGAGATATCATCTGCCACATAATTGACTTTAGACTGAAAGAAGATATCTTCCGCAAAGCCCGAAACAGAACTCAACTCCGCTTTCAAGGAAATGAGATTCACCTTTTCCAAGATCTGTCCAAGATTACTCTACAACAACGCAGGGCCCTGCGACCTATTCTTTCGATTCTTCAAGAAAAGCAAATCTCCTACAGATGGAAGTTTCCGTTTGCTCTATCAGCCTCCCACCAGGGCCGCCATGCCCTCCTACGAGTCCCAGGGGACCTCCCCGCATTCTTTGAAACACTAGCTATCACACCCATCGAAGTCCCCGAGTGGTTTGCTGACTTCAGACCTCACAACAAGCCCCGCAGACCCTCCCCGATGGAAGCTTAAGACCAAGGCGCACGAAGACAACGATCACCGTCCCCACAGAGGAACACCCATAGAGGAATGGGCTCACATTATGCTCCAAGCCCCACTAAAGCTCCACACAACAGGAGAGCCTGAAGAGACTAAGATCATTAAGAACTCTCGGCAGGTGGACAGATAAGTTATCTTTACAATATAGCTGTCCTCACCACACCTGACCTCTCCTTACTTAATTACACCTCGCTCTTGCCTTATTCCTAAATTTCTCGTTCCCTCCTGATTGATGCTTATTCCTCTCTCATTATATGGTTACATATGTCTCACTCTCTGAGCCCTCTCCTTCACGGGACTGTTTACTTTTCTCCGCTTTGTTGGTTTGTTTGTTGATCATGGCGGAGGAAGTCTGATGACCCCCTGTTTGGCCTCGAACATTACGGTTCCAAGGGAGTATTGTCCTAAAGCCAAACAGGCTGGGGTCCACCCTAGTCTCTTCACATAAGGGCCAAAACACCACTCATGCCTCCAACTTTCAAGATACGCCATTGGGGCGGCAGGCTGCCCCCCCCCACACGCAAACTGGGGCATGCATCGGAAAAGGAGTCTGAGTGGATCCCAGAGGGACAGACCCAGACGTTCCACTTACCTACTTAAAGTGAGATCACCTTGATATGGTGAAATATATGTTGTGGCTCTGCCCTTTGGCGGCCTCTTTTGTTTTATGTCATGATTGGTCTGATGGAAGAGCATGGCTACCCCCAAAGAGTACCACTATTAGCTTAAAGCCCTATGCAGCTTCCCCCCCCTTTTTTTTCTTCCTCTGGAACGAATGCCAACCCCCATACTGCTTACTCAACAAGTAGCCTATGCTACACTCTTACCACATCCATATTCTATTGTCCACTCTTCTAATCCCCTTCATTCTAAGACCCACCAAGGTACACATGCTCATCCTGGTAGACCTAAAATGTTCACCTCTTTGGATTGGTAGGGGAAGGGAACCTTTCTTGTTTTGGTCCCACCTCTCCCAATTCGCTTTTGACTCAGTTTTATGCCTACAATTTATCGTGATAGATCCAATTCTTGTTCTCTACCCCTTTTGACATTACCGGTTTGCTTAATTTTAGTTTTCTTTGTTCTCTATACCATCCTAACACATTGACCTCCTAGCTTACGTCATCGCCAACCTCCCACAGTGGGTTCCAATTAGATAAACATTTCATACTGACACTACACAGACACGGCACACCACTGACCATAGCCGGACACCTCGGGACTCCTATAGTCCTGACCTCAGATCGGGGTTATACCTACCCCGGACTCTTGGCCAGTTAGACCACACCCCCCATACAGAGGGGGTCGCTCCCGCATCTCCCCGCACAGACACAACACAGACACCTGCCTCACAAAGAGGTCCTGAGGAACCACTCAGGGTCCATCTCTCCTAAAGCATTTGAACAGTCAGGTAGATGCAAACATCTCACCCTAACGAGCCACCAACTTACTATTTCATCGCACCATCCAAATACATACCATTCGAGACCCGCGCCAGTCCTCACACGATGTCCACCATCAAAGTCCTCTCATTAAACACAAAAGGACTTAATATCCCCGAGAAGAGGTCACAAGTCCTGACATACCTACACAAACAAAAGGCCGACATCGTCCTCCTCCAAGAAACTCACTTCAAATCAGACTCAATCCTGAAACTGCGCAATCACAGATACCCAACGGTCTACCACGCTCCCAATCCACATGGCAAATCTAAAGGAGTATCCATACTCCTCTCCAAACACTGTCCCTTCCGGGTCGACTACACTAAAATTAAACCAGAAGGGAGATATATCTTCATTACAGGGAAAATAGCTAATAAACCAGTCACTGTAGCCAATATCTACACCCCAAACACCTCGCAGGTCCCCTTTTTCAGGAATATCAAGGACCAACTCTTAGACTTTCAAAACGGTATGCTGATTCTAGGAGGTGACTTCAATCTCCCCCTCTATCCCTCTCTAGACACCTCGAACAGTTCAGCCTCAATCCGATACAGTGCCCTATGTGCCATAAAGAGATACCTCCTTGAACTGACACTACATGACTCTTGGCGCACTCTTCACCCCCACATGAGGGACTTTACCTTCTTCTCAGCGCCTCACAACAAATACTCCAGGATTGATGCCATTTACATCACTCAAAGAGACCTACCCCTTCTGAGACAAGCGTCAATTGAACCCATGCTCTTGTCTGACCATAACCCAGTCACCATGACACTAGACTTTCCAAAAACACAGATGCGAACTTCAATTTGGAGACTAAACCCCGCCATTCTGACCGACCCAACGACAACACCAAGACTGCAGAAACGCCTACGCCTATTCTTCCAGGAAAACACTTCCCAAGACACCTCTCCCATGTCCCTATGGCTAGCTCACAAATGTGTAATAAGGAGCGAACTTATGGAAATCGCTGTCGAACACAAGAGAGCCAGACAGGCCCATTTAAACACCCTTATAGACAGGATTTCTTCTCTCGAGCTCTCCCATAAAAAAATCCCTATCAGACAACACGTTACAAGAACTCACCGAAGCTAGAGCTGAACTAACTACATAATTAAACAAATGAATTAAATGAAACTTCATCCTATCCCAAAAAATGTTTTACGAATTCGGCAACAAGGCAGGGAAAATCTTAGCCAGAACAATCGCGGCAAAAAAAGCTGACAATACCATACATTACATCACCACTCCAAAAGGAGAAAAACTAACTTCTACCCCGGACATAGCACTGCAGTTTGCTAAATACTACAAACAGCTTTATAATATTCAAGCAGACTCCTCACAACCGAACTCCCCACAGAAACTAGACCGTATTAGATCCTTCCTGCATAAATCGGGGCTCCCCCCTCTCTCCACAGAGGAGGCAAGAGACCTCGATAAACCACTTAAGCAGGAGGAATTACTACTTGCGCTTAAACAAACTAAACCTGGCAAATCCCCTGGCCCAGATGGCCTGACAGGGAGCTACTACAAAGCCCTCATAGACGTCCTCAACTCTCATTTCCTAGCAGCCTTCAATTCACTGGTCCAAGGAACTACACCCCCCAAGACCTCCTCTCAGCCCACATATCAGTGATCCCCAAACCGGGAAAAGATCCCTCAATCGTCGCCAATTATCGCCCAATCTCACTCCTAAATGTGGACCTGAAATTATTCGCCAAGATATTGCCAATAGACTCCTCCCTCTCTTACCGGGCTCGATCGCACTTGACCAGATAGGCTTTGTACCAGGTAGGGAGGCCAGGGATAATACCCTGAAAGCAATTAACATTCATCACTGGATCACCACTAAAAGCTTAAGTGGCTGCTTTCTATCACTAGACGTGGAGAAGGCGTTCGACAGAGTGGCCTGGGATTACATGGCGGAAACATTGCAAGCTTGGGGCATTAAGGCGCATTTGATACGGCTCATCCTAGCCCTCTACTCTAACCCCTCTGCCAAGATCCGGGTAAATAGCCACCTATCGGACGCCTTCTCCATTACAAACGGGACCAGACAAGGCTGCCCCCTTTCACCAATCATTTTTATCTTAATACTCGAACCCCTGCTCCGCAACATTAGACACAACCCTAACATCAAAGGCATTCCAATCGGAGATAAAGAAGCCAAAGTGGCCGCTTACGCCAATGACATTCTACTTTTCCTAACAGACCATCATATCTCCCTACCTAACCTACTCGAGACACTGATCAATAGCAGGACTAAAGATCAATCTCGATAAGTCAAGGGCCTTGAATATCTCCCTGCCCCCCTGACCTTAAACCAATGCAAACTTAACTACCCTTTTAAATGGAACTCAGATGCCATCACGTACCTGGGGATCCAGCTCCCACACAATTTATCAGACCTATCCAGCAAGACCTCACCAAATGGAATACTCATTTACTCTCATGGTTCGGCAGAGCAGCCACTATTAAGATGAATATCTTACCTAGGATACTATACATAATGCAAGCGATCCCGATCACCCCTCCTAAGGCCTTCTTTGTGTCCTTGAGAAAGGCATGCTCTGACTTCATTTGGGCCAATAAGGCCCCCCAGATTAGCGCTGACAAACTAACGCTCCTAAAGGCGAAAGGTGGCATCGGCCTTCCTGACTTCTCAAAGTACCATATAGCCTGCCAACTCACCAGAATAGTGGACTGGCATGTTCACACACGCTCAAAAGCATGGGTCTCAATCGAACAAGCCTTCTCCCCCTCCCCCCTTCTTCTTCTCCCCTGGCTACCTGATCCTCCCTCCTCTAGTGGGTGCCCACACCACCCCCTGATCCACCCCACTCTCACGACACTAAAACACTGTCGGAAAATCTACAACATCTCCTCCCACACCGGTCCTCTCACTCCTATATCCTTCAACCCTGCCTTCCCCCCAGGCCTAAACACCCACCTACTACCAGAAATAAACTCAGCCCACAACCTGCGAGCAGAGTTCTTCTTTTCCAACAACATATTCCTACCCTACAATAAGTTCCTAGCGGCGACAGCGAACAACACTTCCTATTTCTGGACATACCGACAGTTGCAACATTTCCTAAATGACCCTAGACACAGAGCACACTTCACCAGGCCACGCACGCTGTTCGAAGAACTCTGCTTGCAGTCCTCACCTCAGAGACATTTGATTTCGGAGCTATATTCAATCCTATTTACTAACATAGACATTAAGAACAATGTCCAAATAAAATCTTGGGAGAGAGACTTCCAAATTGACCTAACTGCCAAAGACTAGGAATTAATCTGCAAACATATCCACAAGGGCTCAATCAACGTATCTGCCCAAGAAAATGGGTTTAAAAGCCTTTCCAAATGGTACAAAACCCCCCAGCGAATGCATAAAATAAACCCCACGGTCTCCCCAATTTGCTGGCGCTGTGCTAAAGACACAGGCTCGTTCCTACACATATGGTGGTCCTGCCCCATCATCACCCCTTTCTGGTCCAAGGTTTTTCGCCTGACAACATCCATCACCTCCTATACGATGGAATTCTCACCTGCACAAATGCTTCTCCACCATACCTCAATTCCTCAAAAACACTATCACAAATCCCGCATGCCCCACCTGCTCAATGCAGCCAAAATGACTATCCCCACCTTCTGGCTATCCCCCAACCCACCTTCCTTACGGGACTGGTTTAACAAAATCAACAAAATTGAAGAAATGGAAGACCTAATACATCAAGCCAACGATACCCCCCCAAAAATTTCGAACCACTTGGGCCTGCTGGCAGCTGTTTAAAACCTCAGACAAATACACCTCCCTGAAAACTCCCATCCAAACTAGCTCCCTACCAAGAGCACCATAAAATACCAATTGCACCTTGACACTCAGACACTTGAATCTCTCCTAGTAATTTCCTTTGAACCAGCCTCTATATCTCCCAATGTCAAAATATAGCCCCCCCAAGAGGGCACAGGATTGAGAAAATGCCTGACCCTCACTTCAACATACAAGGAGTACAGGAGGCTCACACCCAGAGCTCTCTCAGTGGGTACCAGAAGGTGGCCCCGCCTAACATACAGCACACGCACCACCGAAAACCCACTGATTGCTTGAAACCTACATACCTGACTACAATACACACTTCTCTACCCTGTTCTACTGATACCTGCGATATCTTCGCAAAATACTTGCTGTAGTTGATAACCTCTCGAGAGGAACATCGGAATTGCCCCGGCGGGCCCCTCCCCAGTGCCCCTATCCAGCCACGGATTCCCATGTTGAGTGGTCGGGTAGTCTGGAGGCATGGGGGGAGTCCCCTCGGGACAACATTTCTCATATGTTATTCCAGACAAGGCACCCCCAAATTTCCTCCAGCAGCCGGCGCGCTGAGATTCTCCGATAACCTAGTCCTCTCTAGAGTCCCTTATGGACCCTATTTTCTATTTACACACAAATGACGGTTTTGTATCTGTGTTGGAAGATGTATGTATTCCGAATGTACCAATCTCCTATGTAACAATGTGATTTAACACTGACTTCTATCCTTGTTATTGTATAACATGTTTGACTATATACTAATAAACTTGGTTTGGAACTAAAAAAGGGAAAACAGCAATCCAGATCAAGCTTGAAAAATCGTTTGCATCGCTACAGGCGGCGCATAAGATCAACCCTTCCAAAGCCCTCACTGCCCAACTTGACAAAGCTAGATTAGAGCTTAATATGGCCTTAACAACCAAAGCAGAGAAATCAATCCGTTGGAGTGGCCAAAAGTTCTACACACAAAATGACAAACCTGGCTCAATGCTTGCAAATAGACTCTCTCCACGATGCCGTCTACACCAACTCCCCAAAATTAGAGTTCCGGGACATGGCCTTTCCACTAAGAAAATTTTGGAGACCTTCCATAAGTTCTATTCGGATCTTTACGGCACACCTAAGCATAACCACCCAGACTCCCTCGCATCATTCCTGGGGGATATTCCCCTCCCTGTCACCCGAATACAAACAGATCTTGGAAGCACAATTTTCTGAAGCAGAGGTCAGGGAGACCATCAGGAACCTGAGAAAGGGATCGGCCCCAGGTCCAGATGGGCTACCCATACCATACTATAAGGCCTCATACACACGGACGTTTTTTGACGCCAGCGTTTTCTGGCGTTTTTTGCAGCTCTCCTTGTTAGTCAATGGCCCCATAAAAACGTCAGCGTTTTTGAGCTGTAGATGGCGTCGGCGTTAGTGAGCTGAAACTAGAACCCACGGCCAGTGCGTTCTGAGGCTGTAACGTTTTGGAATTTTTTGACGCCGACGCCACAATATGCCAACAAACGCCAACAAACGCCACCTATTATTATACCGGCGTTTTCTGGCGTTTTTTGACGCCGACGTTTTTAGGTTGAAAAATAGCAGAGGGATGATTTTTTTAAAAAAAACGCCTATTGACGCAGACGCTCACTAACGCTCAAAAACGCCGATGCATAACGCCGAAAAACGCCGACTTTTTTTCCTTGACGTCGGGCCAGACGTTTTGTTTATTTTTTTAGAAACGTCCGTGTGTATGAGGCCTAAGGCTTTTGCCGAGACACTCATTCCCCATATAACTACATTTTTCAATTCCAAAATTCGGGGCACTACCTTGGACCCTCAACTTAACATGGCCTAATAGACACGCAGGGCTTTTGACCTGATCTCCATTCTCCAATCCAATTGGGAGGGAGGGAATAAACAACAAGGCATGATTCTATCCCTAGATCTCCAGAAGGCATTTGATTCCGTTTCCTGGAACTATATATTTAAGATTCTGGAGATACGGGGATTCGGGCAACGTTTCCTGGGGGTCATTACAGCACTTTACTCCCTCCCATCAGCCCAAATAAGGTTACAGGGACACCTCTCCGACCTGGTAGTTATAGCCAGAGGAACAAGACAGGGTTGCCCTTTATCTCCTCTTATCTTTGCCATAGCGATTGAAACCCTGGCCATTGCTATCCGCCAAAACCAGATCAAGGGGGTCTCCTGCGGTCCTCAGTCTCGTAAATGTGGCCTTTTTGCAGACGACATACTCTTATTTTTAACCTCTCCTCATACATCCCTCCCCGATCTAAGTAGGCTATTGGAAACCTTTGCGGAACACTCGGGTCTAGCAGTCAACTACTCTAAATCTCACGCATTGAATATCTCCCTCACGCAGGACGTAGTCACCTCGTTACAACAATCATTTCCTTTTAAATGGAGCAACTCTTCAGTCCAATACTTGGCCATTAACCCCACGGCCAAGATAGAGGATTTATATGTCAGCAATTTTCCCTCTATTTACCGAAGATTAGAGAACGACCTTAAAACATGGTCCAACAGTAATCTCTCCTGGTTGGGTAGGATCAATGCAGTCAAAATTACGCTTCTCCCGCAAATTCTATACTTATTTAGAACCTTACCTATACCCATTAAGAGAAACCATCTCAGATCCCTCCAGAGTAAAATTTTCAAGTTTATTTGAGGCCGCTCTGGCTTCCGGTTCCCCCAGAGCACGCTACTCCGACATAAGAAGAGGGGTGGTCTGGGGATACCCTCGCTTCTCAAATATGTTCAAGCGGCTAGACTGGCCCAACTTTCCCGAGTATACTCGAGATCGGAAAAGCCAGACTGGATCCAGATTGAATGGCAGGCTATCTTCCAGCACACTATAGACTTTCTCCTATGCATCCATCCGAAAAAAAGACTCCCAATATTATCCCCGACCCTCTCTCACTCATTTGCCCTCTGGGATTCGCTACGCAACCACACTGAGTTAGTTTCTACAATGACCCCCCTAGCGCACATATTCCACAACCCAGACTTTCCTCCCGGCCTAGATATTAAGGCATTTCAATGGTGGCTAGACAAGGGGCTGTACCGTATAGGACATTATTTCACTCCCTCAGGCCCCATTTCTATGGGCTACTGCGTAAGTAAACTGGACATCCCAGCCTCTGAAAAATTTAGATTCCGACAAATCCATCATTTCCTGCAACATATCTGGAAAGAGAAACCTCTTCCCCCTAGAATTTCAGCCTACGAAACATGGTGTGTCCAAGCACCGGAGCAGAGGGGGGGTATCTCAGTGGTCTATGCAGCTCTCACTCAGACAACGGAAAAAGCCCCATACATGAAGCTGTGGGAGGAGGAATTCCAGATCTCATGGGATCTGGAATCTTGGCACGGGCTCTCGCTGATTCCTCCCAAGGCATCTTAAACACTGTTCTTATGGAGGCAAGTATCAAGGTCATCACTAGGTGGTATCTCACTCCATCCAATCTAGCCTGCATTTACCCCTCGGCCAACCCACAATGCTTTAGGGGCTGTGCCCTTTTGGGCTCAATGCCGCATATATGGTGGGAATGCCCAAGGATTAGACCCTTTTGGAGGAGAGTCTTTAACCTCATTGAGAAATTGACCAAGACCCAGGTCCCGAGGTCCCCGGAGATTGTCCTCCTTAATGCCCACATCCCAAACCTGTCCAAGCCCAACAGGAAATTGGTTCATTTCATTTTAACAGGAGCTAAACTAGCCATCGCTAAATCTTGGAAAAAAACAAAGGTATCCTTTGCGGCAACGGTACAGAAAATCTCTTGGATTATGTCCCAGGAAAAGTTGACCAGTATTCTCTCGGACACCATCAAAAAATTTGAGGGAATCTGGGAACCCTGGGCCGAATACATAGGAATCTCATTCATTCCAGGTCCCAGCTTATAACCAGACAGTACCAGTCGTGACTGTCTCAAGGTGCTTCCCACACTCTTCCTCCCTTTTCTCCCACCTCCTCTCTTCCCTCTCATTTCTGTCTCAGTACTTTTGACTTCCTCTAGTTGTAATTATTCCGGTCTCTAATTTAGCTTGTTAACATTTTGAGCTTAACGCCCCAGACCAAGGGACCCTACTTTTCCCTATTTTACCAGGGGCTTCCATATGCTCCAGGAGGCATCCTATTATCTCAAAAGACCACAATTACGCTTCTCCCCCACTCCATGCACAGTGTGTTCCCGTTATGGGGTGCCTGGAGATTGGGGGTAATCTAGCAAGTTTGCACGGTTTCTTAGGCCGTAGGCCGCTGAACGCTCCCGGCCCATAGAATTCAGAGATACTCCTGGAGTAACTGTAGGGTTTGCCAAATATGGTAATGATAAAGGTATAAGATCCTTTTGATTGTTATTTTGAATATCACAATTTTAAATTGTAACCTACTTGTCTTGTTCTATCATAAAATAAACATTTTTGAAAGAAAAAAAAAAAAAAAGAGAAGAACTAGACGCTCTACTTTCATCTGATACTGAAAAATCCATGCGATTTTCTAAGTCAAAGTTTCTGCTCCATAGTAATGCCATATCCTCAATGTTTGCTAAAAAACTAAACCAATCAAACAACCCTACTCACACATATAAACTTAGACATAATAATGGTAATTTAACTACCCACCCAAAAGAGGTCTTAGAGATTTTTACAGATTTTTATAAGAATCTCCTCTCTACAACCCCCCTTCCTCTGCCCCTTAGCTCCACCAGCTGGTTAGATAATATAACTCTCCCCACTCTCACTAACAACCAAATTGAGGCTCTTAATGAACCTTGCTCAGAAAAAGAGGTCGTTGAAGTCATAAAATCTTTAAAGTCCTCAACCGCCCCTGGCCCAGATGGCTACTCTACTATGTATTACAAAAAAATTGCTCATATAATAGCCCCTAAACTCTCAAATCTCTTTAATTATATTCTCCAAGGAATTCAGTTCCCCCCTGAAATGTTATTAGCAAATATGTCTTTAATCCCCAAACCAAACAATGATCATTCATTACTCCAAAACTTTCGTCCCATCTCAGTTCTAAACAATGATATTAAAATCTTTGGCCGTATCCTTGCAAACAGACTAACACCCTCTTTAACATATCTTATAGCCCCGGACCAAACAGGCTTTATACCAGGGAATCAAATCACAGATAACATTAGGCTAGTCACGAATATAATCCAAGATGCCAATATCAAAACTAAACCCACATGCCTACTTAGCCTGGATATCAATAAGGCATTTGATAGAGTAAATTGGTCATATCTCAATATTCTCCTCCCCAAATTCGGTATCCCTCCAAAGTTTATACATGGCTTCAAAGCCCTTTATCATAGCCCGCAAACCAGAATAAGAATCCCAGGTTGTAACTCCGATTTCTTTCCTATAAAACGAGGCACCAGACAGGGTTGTCCACTCTCACCCCTTGCTCTTGCAATTGAGCCCCTTGCTTGTGCCATCAGGAACAACCCAAACATCAAAGGTTATACAATTGGCTCCCATGAATTTAAACTCTCTTTGTACGCAGATGACGTCCTTTTTCTATCTGACCCTCTATCATCTTTACCTTCTCTTACTAAAGAATTAGAAATTTTGTATAACATCTCGGGCTTGGGGGTTAACCTCTCTAAATGCTCGGCTATGGGCATAAACCTTCCCCAAAACGTCATTTCAGACATTAGGAAAAAATTTAATGCAAAATGGTGCCCCACTTCGCTTCACCCCGTGGTAAAACGTAATTTAAAAAAGGATTACAGACTTTACTGCAAAACCCCTTCCAAATACGG
>BLSH010529521.1:581-15605 GCA_018402905.1 Glandirana rugosa
TCAAGGGTCCAGACATGTGGGCGACACGGGTAATACTCCCCAAGGGTTGTAGGGAGAACCCCTCATGATGGGCACAGCGGGTGTACAGACCTGGGAACTTAGCACAGGGATGGTGGGAACCCCTCATAATGGGCACAGCGGGTGTTCAGATCCAGGAACTCAGCATAGGGATGGTGGGAACTCCTCATAATGGGCACAGCGGGTGTGCAGACCCAGGAACTCAGCATAGGGATGGTGGGAACCCCTCATAATGGGCACAGTGGATGTCGGGACCCATGAACTCAGCACAGGGATGGTGGTAACCCCTCATAATGGGCACAGCGGGTGTACAGACCCAGGAACTCAGCACAGGGATGGTGGGAACCCCTCATAATGGGCACAGCGGGTGTTCAGACCCATTAACTCAGCACAGGGATGGTGGGAACCCCTCATAATGGGCACTGCAGGTGTACAGACCTGGGAACTCAGCACAGGGATGTTGGGAACCCCTCATAATGGGCACTGCAGGTGTAAAGACCCGGGAAGTCAGCACAGGAATGGTGGGAACCCCTCATAATGGGCACAGCGGGTGTACAGACCCGGGAACTCAGCACAGGGATGGTGGGAACTCCTCATAATGGGCACAGCGGGTGTACAGACCCAGGAACTCAGCACAGGGATGGTGGGAACCCCCCTGCATCTACCAACCACTCAGTTCTTGGTGGAGTGCCCCTTTACATTTCTTCTCCCTGCATTGTACAAAGATGAAGTAGATTTTGGATGGCGCAGATCTCAGATCCCCAGAGTTGGGCATCACATGTTTCTGCTCCTGGGGGCTCCAGCAGATGGGCAGAGAACCCGGCGCTGTGGGTCGGGTTGCCCTGAGGGATCCTCCAGCTCTCGGCCATCATTAGGAGCTCCAGTCCTGATCCGGGTGCAGGAGGTGGCAGATGTGTGATAATTAACTTTTCATTATTACTGAGAGAAATACGGCATGTAGGGGGCAGTGCCCATCTCTGTGCCCAGAGATCCCCCCCACTCCCAGAGCACAGAGTACCACTGACATTGGTTGGGCTGCAGTGAGGCCGGCCATAGATGATGCCATTTTCTTTCCTGCTGTATACAATGGGTGTGATTCTCAGTATCTGTTCCCGTTCTGTACATACGGGTGATGTGTTGCGGGCACTGGGTGAATCCTGGCGGGGGGTTGGCATTGGGGTTGGGCGCAGATCTCAGTACTTTGTTCCAGAGATGCGATGGATCTTCTGGCGGGGAATGGAGGTGGATCCTCTGGAGATGGGAGGATTGGGCTCTGTGATGTGCAGATCTCAGGATATCAGTGATAGGCGACTCTGCGGAGGAGGAGACCCCACCAACGCCCCAATGTAATGTAATGAGGGTTGGAGGTCAGAGGTCAGCAATGCAGAGTGCAGGGGTCAGTAGTGTGTAATGCAGGGTGCAGGGGTCAGTAGTGTGTAATGCAGAGTGCAGGGGTCAGTAGTGTGTAATGCAGGGTGCAGGGATCAGTAGTGTGTAATGCAGAGTGCAGGGGTCAGTAGTGTGTAATGCAGGGTGCAGGGATCAGTAGTGTGTAATGCAGAGTGCAGGGGTCAGTAGTGTGTAATGCAGGGTGCAGGGATCAGTAGTGTGTAATGCAGAGTGCAGATGTCAGTAGTGTGTAATGCAGGGTGCAGGGATCAGTAGTGTGTAATGCAGGGTGCAGGGATCAGTAGTGTGTAATGCAGAGTGCAGGGGTCAGTAGTGTGTAATGCAGGGTGCAGGGATCAGTAGTGTGTAATTCAGAGTGCAGGGGTCCGTAGTGTGTAGTGTAGGGTGCAGGGGTCAGTAGTGTGTAATGCAGAGTGCAGGGGTCAGTAGTGTGTAATGCAGAATGCAGGGGTCAGTAGTGTGTAATGCAGAGTGCAGGGGTCTGTAGTGTGTAATGTAGAGTGCAGGGGTCAGTAGTGTGTAATGCAGAATGCAGGGGACGGTAGTGTGTAATGCAGAGTGCAGGGGTCGATAGTGTGTAACGCAGAGTGCAGGGGTCGGTAGTGTGTAACGCAGAGTGCAGGGGTCAGTAGTGTGTAATGCAGGGTGCAGGGGTCAGTGGTGTGTAGTGGAGGGGTCAGCAGTGTGTAATGTACGGTGCAGGGGTCAATAGTGCGTAATGTAGGGTGCAGGGGTCAGTAGTGTGTAGTGCAAAGTGCAGGGGTCAGTAGTGTGTAGTGCAGAGTGCAGGGGTCAGTAGTGTGTAGTGCAGAGTGCAGGGGCCAGTAGTGTGTAATGCAGAGCGCAGGAGTCCGTAGTGTGTAACGCAGAGTGCAGGGGTCAGTAGTGTGTAACGCAGAGTGCAGGGGTCCGTAGTGTGTAATGCAGTGTGCAGGGGTCAGTGGTGTGTAATGCTGAGCGCAGGGGTCTGTAGTGTGTAATGTAGGGTGCAGGGGTCAGTAGTGCGTAATGTAGAGTGCAGATGTCAGTAGTGTGTAATGCAGGGTGCAAGGGTCAGTAGTGTGTAATGCAGAGTGCAGGGGTCAGTAGTGTGTAATGCTGAGCGCAGGGGTCTGTAGTGTGTAGTGCAGGGGTCAGTAGTGTGTAATGTAGAGTGCAGGGGTCACTAGTGTGTAATGTAGGGTGAAGGGGTCAATAGTGCGTAATGCAGGGTGCAGGGATCAGTAGTGTGTAATGCAGAGTGCAGGGGTCAGTAGTGTGTAATGCAGGGTGCAGGGATCAGTAGTGTGTAATGCAGAGTGCAGGGGTCAGTAGTGTGTAATGCAGGGTGCAGGGATCAGTAGTGTGTAATGCAGAGTGCAGGGGTCTGTAGTGTGTAATGCAGAGTGCAGGGATCAGTAGTGTGTAATTTAGGGTGCAGGGGTCAGTAGTGTGTAATGTAGAGTGCAGGGGTCAGTAGTGTGTAGTGCAGGGGTCAGTAGTGTGTAATGCAGAGTGCAGGGGTCTGTAGTGTGTAATGCAGAGTGCAGGGATCAGTAGTGTGTAATGCAGAGTGCAGGGGTCAGTAGTGCGTAATGTAGAGTGCAGGGGTCAGTAGAGTTTAATGCAGGGTGCAGGGGTCAGTAGTGTGTCACCCACTGAGCCCCTGAGCTGGGCAGAGAAGCACGCCACGTCTATTTATAGCCCAGTACCCATTGTCCTCTCCCCGCTCACAGACTATTAATACAGCACAGGTGCATGGCGGGCGGCTGGCATAATTTTTTAGTCCTGTGACTGCCAGCGTGCCGCCCTCCCTGCATCGTCGTCATTACTGAAGTCCCTCCAATATCTGCTGCTGGAAGCATCGTCCCCGCCAATCAGGAGAGCAGAGAGCTGCAGAGGGACTGGTGACTCCTCTCAGCAGCCCTTACACCTCACTTCTCAGGGGTGGGCAGCTGAGGGAAGAGCTGGTGGTCTTCAGTAATGCTCCTCTTATATCGGCGCCCTAGGCAATGCCACTTGTGTAGCTTGAACCATTCCCAGAGTTTGGAGGGCACTTACCTGAGACCACCCGTGTGCCCCCCCATCTTCATCTCCATACAGAGCTGCTGATCAGTCTACACCCCCCATTCATCACATGGGTGGGGGGGCATCACTCTGCCATCTTCTTCCCCTGCAGATAAGACTGGTGGTGGTGTCACCGTCATACAAACAATGTAACCGTCATACAAACAGTGTAACCCTCATACAAACAATGTAACCCTCATACAAACAATGTAACCGTCATACAAACAATGTAACCTTCATACAAACAATGTAACCCTCATACAAACAATGTAACCGTCATAGAAACAATGTAACCGTCATACAAACAATGTAACCTTCATACAAACAATGTAACCGTCATAGAAACAATGTAACCCTCATACAAACAATGTAACCGTCATACAAACAATGTAACCGTCATAGAAACAATGTAACCGTCATAGAAACAATGTAACCCTCATACAAACAATGTAACCGTCATACAAACAATGTAACCTTCATACAAACAATGTAACCGTCATAGAAACAATGTAACCCTCATACAAACAATGTAACCGTCATACAAACAATGTAACCATCATAGAAACAATGTAACCCTCATACAAACAATGTAACCGTCATACAAACAATGTAACCCTCATACAAACAATGTAACCGTCATACAAACAATGTAACCGTCATACAAACAATGTAACCCTCATACAAACAATGTAACCCTCATACAAACAATGTAACCGTCATACAAACAATGTAACCTTCATACAAACAATGTAACCCTCATACAAACAATGTAACCGTCATACAAACAATGTAACCTTCATACAAACAATGTAACCGTCATACAAACAATGTAACCGTCATACAAACAGTGTAACCGTCATACAAACAGTGTAACCGTCATACAAACAATGTAACCGTCATACAAACAGTGTAACCATCATACAAACAATGTAACCTTCATACAAACAATGTAACCGTCATACAAACAATGTAACCGTCATAGAAACAATGTAACCCTCATACAAACAATGTAACCGTCATACAAACAATGTAACCTTCATACAAACAATGTAACCGTCATAGAAACAATGTAACCCTCATACAAACAATGTAACCGTCATACAAACAATGTAACCACCATAGAAACAATGTAACCCTCATACAAACAATGTAACAATCATACAAACAATGTAACAATCATACAAACAATGTAACCGTCATACAAACAATGTAACCCTCATACAAACAATGTAACCGTCATACAAACAATGTAACCCTCATACAAACAATGTAACCGTCATACAAACAATGTAACCTTCATACAAACAATGTAACCACCATAGAAACAATGTAACCCTCATACAAACAATGTAACCGTCATACAAACAGTGTAACCGTCATACAAACAATGTAACCATCATACAAACAATGTAACCTTCATACAAACAATGTAACCTTCATACAAACAATGTAACCGTCATACAAACAATGTAACCTTCATACAAACAATGTAACCATCATAGAAACAATGTAACCCTCATACAAACAATGTAACCGTCATACAAACAGTGTAACCGTCATAGAAACAGTGTAACCGTCATACAAACAATGTAACCTTCATACAAACAATGTAACCTTCATACAAACAATGTAACCGTCATACAAACAATGTAACCCTCATACAAACAATGTAACCGTCATACAAACAGTGTAACCGTCATACAAACAATGTAACCATCATACAAACAATGTAACCTTCATACAAACAATGTAACCTTCATACAAACAATGTAACCCTCATACAAACAATGTAACCGTCATACAAACAGTGTAACCGTCATACAAACAATGTAACCATCATACAAACAATGTAACCTTCATACAAACAATGTAACCTTCATACAAACAATGTAACCGTCATACAAACAGTGTAACCGTCATACAAACAATGTAACCATCATACAAACAATGTAACCTTCATACAAACAATGTAACCTTCATACAAACAATGTAACCTTCATAGAAACAATGTAACCCTCATACAAACAATGTAACCGTCATACAAACAATGTAACCTTCATACAAACAATGTAACCGTCATAGAAACAATGTAACCCTCATACAAACAATGTAACCGTCATACAAACAATGTAACCGTCATAGAAACAATGTAACCCTCATACAAACAATGTAACCGTCATACAAACAATGTAACCGTCATACAAACAATGTAACCCTCATACAAACAATGTAACCGTCATACAAACAATGTAACCCTCATACAAACAATGTAACCGTCATACAAACAATGTAACCTTCATACAAACAATGTAACCGTCATACAAACAATGTAACCGTCATACAAACAGTGTAACCGTCATACAAACAGTGTAACAATCATACAAACAATGTAACTCTCATACAAACAATGTAACAATCATACAAACAATGTAACAATCATACAAACAATGTAACCGTCATACAAACAATGTAACCCTCATACAAACAATGTAACCGTCATACAAACAATGTAACCATCATACAAACAATGTAACCTTCATACAAACAATGTAACCACCATAGAAACAATGTAACCCTCATACAAACAATGTAACCGTCATACAAACAGTGTAACCGTCATAGAAACAGTGTAACCGTCATACAAACAATGTAACCATCATACAAACAATGTAACCTTCATACAAACAATGTAACCTTCATACAAACAATGTAACCTTCATACAAACAATGTAACCACCATAGAAACAATGTAACCCTCATACAAACAATGTAACCGTCATACAAACAGTGTAACCGTCATACAAACAATGTAACCATCATACAAACAATGTAACCTTCATACAAACAATGTAACCTTCATACAAACAATGTAACCGTCATACAAACAATGTAACCTTCATACAAACAATGTAACCCTCATACAAACAATGTAACCTTCATACAAACAATGTAACATCATACAAACAATGTAACCCTCATACAAACAATGTAACCGTCATACAAACAATGTAACCCTCATACAAACAATGTAACATCATACAAACAATGTAACCCTCATACAAACAATGTAACCGTCATACAAACAATGTAACCCTCATACAAACAATGTAACATCATACAAACAATGTAACCCTCATACAAACAACGTAACCACCATAGAAACAATGTAACCCTCATACAAACAATGTAACCCTCATACAAACAATGTAACCGTCATACAAACAATGTAACCTTCATACAAACAGTGTAACCGTCATACAAACAGTGTAACCGTCATACAAACAGTGTAACCGTCATACAAACAATGTAACAATCAATCATAAAAACAATGTAACCGTCATACAAACAATGTAACAGTCATACAAACAGTGTAACCGTCATACAAACAATGTAACCGTCATACAAACAATGTAACCTTCATACAAACAATGTAACCGTCATACAAACAATGTAACCATCATACAAACAGTGTAACCATCATATAAACAATGTAACAATCAATCATAAAAACAATGTAACCATCATACAAACAGTGTAACTGTCATACAAACAATGTAACCGTCATACAAACAGTGTAACAGTCATACAAACAGTGTAACCCTGATACAAACAATGTAACAGTCATACAAACAATGTAACAATCAATCATAAAAACAATGTAACCGTCATACAAACAGTGTAACAGTCATACAAACAATGTAACCGTCATACAAACAGTGTAACCGTCATACAAACAGTGTAACCGTCATACAAACAATGTAACCGTCATACAAACAGTGTAACCCTGATACAAACAATGTAACAGTCATACAAACAATGTAACAATCAATCATAAAAACAATGTAACCGTCATACAAACAGTGTAACAGTCATACAAACAATGTAACCGTCATACAAACAGTGTAACCGTCATACAAACAGTGTAACCGTCATACAAACAATGTAACCGTCATACAAACAGTGTAACCCTGATACAAACAATGTAACAGTCATACAAACAATGTAACAATCAATCATAAAAACAATGTAACCGTCATACAAACAGTGTAACAGTCATACAAACAATGTAACCGTCATACAAACAGTGTAACCGTCATACAAACAGTGTAACCGTCATACAAACAATGTAACCGTCATACAAACAGTGTAACCCTCATACAAACAATGTAACCCTCATACAAACAATGTAACCGTCATAGAAACAATGTAACCGTCATAGAAACAATGTAACCATCATACAAACAATGTAACCGTCATACAAACAATGTAACCGTCATACAAACAATGTAACCGTCATACAAACAGTGTAACCGTCATACAAACAATGTAACCGTCATACAAACAGTGTAACCGTCATACAAACAATGTAACCGTCATACAAACAGTGTAACAGTCATACAAACAATGTAACAATCAATCATAAAAACAATGTAACCGTCATACAAACAGTGTAACAGTCATACAAACAATGTAACAGTCATACAAACAGTGTAACCGTCATACAAACAATGTAACCCTCATACAAACAATGTAACCGTCATACAAACAATGTAACCTTCATACAAACAATGTAACCGTCATAGAAACAATGTAACCGTCATAGAAACAATGTAACCGTCATAGAAACAATGTAACCATCATACAAACAATGTAACCTTCATACAAACAATGTAACCGTCATACAAACAGTGTAACCCTCATACAAACAGTGTAACCCTCATACAAACAATGTAACCCTCATACAAACAATGTAACCGTCATAGAAACAATGTAACCTTCATACAAACAATGTAACCTTCATACAAACAATGTAACCGTCATACAAACAATGTAACCATCATACAAACAATGTAACCTTCATACAAACAATGTAACCTTCATACAAACAATGTAACCGTCATACAAACAATGTAACCATCATACAAACAGTGTAACCGTCATACAAACAGTGTAACCCTCATACAAACAATGTAACCCTCATACAAACAATGTAACCGTCATAGAAACAATGTAACCGTCATACAAACAATGTAACCGTCATACAAACAATGTAACCTTCATACAAACAATGTAACCTTCATACAAACAATGTAACCGTCATACAAACAATGTAACCATCATACAAACAATGTAACCGTCATAGAAACAATGTAACCATCATACAAACAATGTAACCGTCATAGAAACAATGTAACTGTCATAGAAACAATGTAACCATCATACAAACAATGTAACCGTCATAGAAACAATGTAACCGTCATACAAACAATGTAACCGTCATACAAACAATGTAACCACCATAGAAACAATGTAACCGTCATACAAACAATGTAACCATCATACAAACAATGTAACCCTCATACAAACAATGTAACCATCATACAAACAGTGTAACCCTCATACAAACAATGTAACCGTCATAGAAACAATGTAACCTTCATACAAACAATGTAACTGTCATACAAACAATGTAACAATCAATCATAAAAACAATGGGACATAAAGACTCACTGATAAACAGTCTCATGTGATTCTGGAATAGAAACAACAATCCCGAGTTATTCCAATCCCCATGATACAAAATAGAAGTAAACACAAACAATGTAACAATCATACAAATACAAACAATGTAACAATCATACAAACAATGTAACCTTCATACAAATACAAACTGTGCTCAAGAAATGTAGATCAGTGGTTCTCAGCCTCAGTCCTCAGGCCATGTTTGCAGGATTTCCTTTATCTTGCAGTCGGTGGCTCGGTATTTTGGACGGCTATTTTATCTAAGAGAAATTCCCAAACCATGGCCTGTTGGGGTTTCCTGAGGACCGAGGTTGTGACCCAGTGATGTAGCAGAGGGGAGGAGAGCAGTGATGTAGCGGAGGGGAGGAGAGCAGTGATGTAGCGGAGGGGAGGTGAGCAGTGATGTAGCGGAGGGGAGGAGAGCAGTGATGTAGCAGAGGGGAGGAGAGCAGTGATGTAGCGGAGGGGAGGAGAGCAGTGATGTAGTAGAGGGGAGGAGAGCAGTGATGTAGCAGAGGGGAGAAGCGCAGTGATGTAGCGGAGGGGAGGAGAGCAGCGATGTAGCAGAGGGGAGGAGAGCAGTGATGTAGCAGAGGGGAGGAGAGCAGTGATGTAGCGGAGGGGAGAAGCGCAGTGATGTAGCAGAGGGGAGGAGAGCAGTGATGTAGCAGAGGGGAGGAGCGCAGTGATGTAGCAGAGGGGAGGAGCGCAGTGATGTAGCAGAGGGGAGGAGAGCAGTGATGTAGCAGAGGGGAGGAGCGCAGTGATGTAGCAGAGGGGAGGAGCGCAGTGATGTAGCAGAGGGGAGGAGCGCAGTGATGTAGCAGAGGGGAGGAGCGCAGCGATGTTGCTCACTGAGTCTGTACCTCCTATAGACTACTGGGTTCGGGTTGCATGCAGCCTGCTCACTCTGAATTGGTCTCTCCTTTGTGCCACTCGATTAAAGTGCAGCATAACGCTGTGTAAAGAATTCATTTTTGTTTCTACCAAGAAACAAACATGAATTCTTTACACTGTCCCTCTTTACACAGTCCCTGTTTACACAGCCCCTCTTTACACAGCCCCTCCTTACACAGCCCCTCTTTACACAGTCCCTCTTTACACAGCCCCTCTTTACGCTGTCCCTGTTTACACAGCCCCTCTTTACACAGCCCCTCTTTACACAGCCCCTCTTTACACAGCCCCTCTTTACACAGCCCCTCTTTACACAGTCCCTCTTTACACAGCCCCTCTTTACACAGTCCCTCTTTACACAGCCCCTCTTTACACAGTCCCTCTTTACACAGCCTCTTTTTACACAGTCCATGTTTACACAGCCTCTCTTTACACTGTCCCTCTTTACACAGTCCCTCTTTACACAGTCCATGTTTACACAGCCCCTCTTTACACTGTCCCTCTTTACACAGCCCCTCTTTACACTGTCCCTCTTTACACAGTCCCTCTTTACACAGCCCCTCTTTACACAGTCCCTGTTTACACAGCCCCTCTTTACACATCCCCTCTTTACGCTGTCCTCTTTACACAGTCCCTGTTTACACCATCCCTCTTTACGCTGTCCCTGTTTACACAGCCCCTCCTTACACAGCCCCTCTTTACACAGTCCCTCTTTACACAGCCCCTCTTTACACAGCCCCTCTTTACACAGCCCCTCTTTACACAGCCCCTCTTTACACAGTCCCTCTTTACACAGCCTCTTTTTACACTGTCCCTCTTTACACAGTCCATGTTTACACAGCCTCTCTTTACACTGTCCCTCTTTACACAGTCCCTCTTTACACAGTCCATGTTTACACAGCCCCTCTTTACACTGTCCCTCTTTACACAGTCCCTCTTTACACAGTCCCTCTTTACACAGTCCATGTTTACACAGCCCCTCTTTACACTGTCCCTCTTTACACAGCCCCTCTTTACACTGTCCCTCTTTACACAGTCCCTCTTTACACAGCCGCTCTTTACACAGTCCCTGTTTACACAGCCCCTCTTTACACAGCCCCTCTTTACACATCCCCTCTTTACGCTGTCCTCTTTACACAGTCCCTGTTTACACCATCCCTCTTTACGCTGTCCCTGTTTACACAGCCCCTCCTTACACAGCCCCTCTTTACACAGTCCCTCTTTACACAGCCCCTCTTTACACAGCCCCTCTTTACACAGCCCCTCTTTACACAGCCCCTCTTTACACAGTCCCTCTTTACACAGCCTCTTTTTACACTGTCCCTCTTTACACAGTCCCTCTTTACACAGTCCATGTTTACACAGCCTCTCTTTACACTGTCCCTCTTTACACAGTCCCTCTTTACACAGTCCCTCTTTACACAGCCCCTCTTTACGCTGTCCCTGTTTACACAGCCCCTCTTTACACAGCCCCTCCTTACACAGCCCCTCTTTACACAGTCCCTCTTTACACAGCCCCTCTTTACGCTGTCCCTGTTTACACAGCCCCTCTTTACACAGCCCCTCCTTACACAGCCCCTCTTTACACAGTCCCTCTTTACACAGCCCCTCTTTACACAGTCCCTCTTTACACAGCCTCTTTTTACACAGTCCATGTTTACACAGCCCCTCTTTACACTGTTCCTCTTTACACAGTCCCTCTTTACACTGTCCCTCTTTACACAGTCCCTCTTTACACAGTCCATGTTTACACAGCCCCTCTTTACACTGTCCCTCTTTACACAGTCCCTCTTTACACAGTCCCTATTTACACAGTCCATGTTTACACAGCCCCTCTTTACACTGTCCCTCTTTACACAGCCCCTCTTTACACTGTCCCTCTTTACACAGTCCCTCTTTACACAGTCCATGTTTACACAGCCCCTCTTTACACTGTCCCTCTTTACACAGCCCCTCTTTACACTGTCCCTCTTTACACAGTCCCTCTTTACACAGCCCCTCTTTACACAGTCCCTGTTTACACAGCCCCTCTTTACACAGCCCCTCTTTACACATCCCCTCTTTACGCTGTCCTCTTTACACAGTCCCTGTTTACACAGTCCCTCTTTACGCTGTCCCTGTTTACACAGCCCCTCCTTACACAGCCCCTCTTTACACAGTCCCTCTTTACACAGCCCCTCTTTACGCTGTCCCTGTTTACACAGCCCCTCCTTACACAGCCCCTCCTAACACAGCCCCTCTTTACACAGCCCCTCTTTACACAGCCCCTCTTTACACAGCCCCTCTTTACACAGCCCCTCTTTACACAGTCCCTCTTTACACAGCCTCTTTTTACACTGTCCCTCTTTACACAGTCCCTCTTTACACAGTCCATGTTTACACAGCCTCTCTTTACACTGTCCCTCTTTACACAGTCCCTCTTTACACAGTCCATGTTTACACAGCCCCTCTTTACACTGTTCCTCTTTACACAGTCCCTCTTTACACTGTCCCTCTTTACACAGTCCCTCTTTACACAGTCCATGTTTACACAGCCCCTCTTTACACAGTCCATGTTTACACAGCCTCTCTTTACACTGTCCCTCTTTACACAGTCCCTCTTTACACAGTCCATGTTTACACAGCCCCTCTTTACACTGTTCCTCTTTACACAGTCCCTCTTTACACAGTCCCTCTTTACACAGTCCCTCTTTACACAGTCCATGTTTACACAGCCCCTCTTTACACTGTCCCTCTTTACACAGCCCCTCTTTACACTGTCCCTCTTTACACAGTCCCTCTTTACACAGTCCATGTTTACACAGCCCCTCTTTACACTGTCCCTCTTTACACAGCCCCTCTTTACACTGTCCCTCTTTACACAGTCCCTCTTTACACAGCCCCTCTTTACACAGCCCCTCTTTACACAGCCCCTCTTTACACTGCCCCTCTTTACACTGTCCCTCTTTACACAGCCCCTCTTTACACCGTCCCTCTTTACACCGCCCCTCTTTACACTGTCCCTCTTTACACAGCCCCTCTTTACACTGCCCCTCTTTACACTGTCCCTCTTTACACAGCCCCTCTTTACACCGTCCCTCTTTACACCGCCCCTCTTTACACTGCCCCTCTTTACACTGTCCCTCTTTACACAGCCCCTCTTTACACAGCCCCTCTTTACACTGCCCCTCTTTACACTGTCCCTCTTTACACAGCCCCTCTTTACACAGCCCCTCTTTACACCGTCCCTCTTTACACCGCCCCTCTTTACACTGCCCCTCTTTACACTGTCCCTCTTTACACTGTCCCTCTTTACACTGTCCCTCTTTACACTGTCCCTCTTTACACAGTCCCTCTTTACACAGCCCCTCTTTACACAGCCCCTCTTTACACCGCCCCTCTTTACACCGTCCCTCTTTACACCGTCCCTCTTTACACCGTCCCTCTTTACACTGTCCCTCTTTACACAGCCCCTCTTTACACCGTCCCTCTTTACACAGCCCCTGTTTTAGACTACTAGGTTCAGGTAACATGCATCCTGTACCCAGTAGTCTATTGGAGGGACAGAGTGGTCAGGCTGCATGTTACCTGACCTATCAGTTTAAGGGTTGTTCGGGTAAATCTGACATTTCAGTGTTTGGTGGATGCCGGAGAGGTAAACAGTTGATGGTGACTTCTCTCTGCACTGATATCCCAATATTCTGGGAGAACCGATACCGATTCTCCACTTTGAATGACTCTTTAGGTGGAGTGACCCTTTAAGGATCTCTGCTATAGACAATGTGGATTGTGGAGTCAGCGGGCTCCCTCCCCCTCCTCTCATTTCTCGGTCTCCGCGCCAGGCGTGTCGTCTGCCAGGTTGGGGCAGGTGGCGGAGCGCCATGATGGCGGGAAGCCGCAAACAAGGTGGGAGGGAGTTTGTGTGCGAGAGAAGTAATGAAACGATAAATAAAGCGCGGAGAACGATCCCCATTACCGCTGGAAGACAAAGAAATAAAATCCCACGGCGTGAGCGCCCAGCCATCGCCGGAAGGTTGTAACCCCCATTATAATTCACTTCTCATTGTCTGATTGTTTGGGAGGTGAGATAAGGAGGTGTTTGGTGGGGGACACATTTTTTATTCATTCGCACCTTGTGGGGTTCCCACTTATTGAACCTTGGACATTTTATTTATTTATTCATTTATTGGATTTTGCATTTTACTCTTCGCAATTAAAGGTCCATTCAGCAATTGTCATTGTAGTACAATATACACTATATTACCAAAAGTATTGGGACGCATTCTGGAGACCTCACACCAAGATATTAATAAAATAGAAGGAGTTCAGAGTAACAAAAATGGTGAAAGGTCTGGGGGATAAAACATCAGGAGCGACTTCAGGAACTTAATATGTAGAGTCTGGAGGAAAGAAGGGGGAGGGGAGACATCGATTGAAACCTTTAAATACCTCAAGGGGGTGAATGAGGTTCAGGAGGGCGGTCTTTTCAATATGAAACCAAAATCAAGAACACGGGGACCTCAAACTAACTGGGGGGAAGTTCAAAACGAATCTTAGAAAGTTTTATTTTACTGAAAGGGTGGTTGATGATTGGAATAAACTACCAACAGAGGTTGTGAGACAGTCAACAGTAAATGGCTTCAAACATGCTTGGGATAAACATAAATCCATAGTCAGACAACGAGGTTAATGTAAAAAAAATAAATAAAAAAAATAAATAAATAAAAAGGGGCACTCGATGGACTACTCAGTCTTTTTCTGCCGTCACTTTTCTATGTTTCTACGCTTGCCTTTACAACGGGCCAACACCACCTCTAGAGGCAGTGTAGAGAGGGTGTAGGCCGGTTGTAGAGGGGTTGTAGAAGCGGTGTAGAGGGGTTGTAGAGGTGGTGTAGGCCCAATGTAGAGGCAGTGTAGAGGGGTTGTAGAGGGGTTGAAGAGGCGGTGTAGGCCCAATGTAGAGGCAGTGTAGAGGGGTTGTAGAGGGGTTGAAGAGGCGGTGTAGGCCCGTTGTAGAGGGGTTGTAGAGGCGGTGTAGAGGGGTTGTAGAGTCGGTGTAGAGGGGTTGTAGAGGTGGTGTAGGCCCGTTCTAGAGGGGTTGTAGAGGCGGTGTAGGCCCGATGTAGAGGCGGTGTAGAGGGGTTGAGATGTTGG
>BLSH010529521.1:19559-30256 GCA_018402905.1 Glandirana rugosa
CCTCTATCTTCCTCCCGGCCCACCCTGACCGTCAGCGCCACTGCCAGTCCCACCCGGCCCTCCTTCTATCTCCTGTTCCCTGAACACCGCCCCACGACTGCCAGTCCCACCCAACCCTCCTTCTATCTCCTGTTCCCTGAACACCGCCCCACGACTGCCAGTCCCACCCAACCCTCCTTCTATCTCCTGTTCCCTGAACACCGCCCCACGACTGCCAGTCCCACCCAACCCTCCTTCTATCTCCTGTTCCCTGAACACCGCCCCGCGACTGCCAGTCCCACCCAACCCTCCTTCTATCTAAGGCCGCAGTCACACCTGAGGGTCGCGTTTCTGAGCATCTTTTCAGGTGTTTTTATGAACGTTTGGAAAGCATTTTTGGGCTTTGGTGGTTTTTGTTTGCCGAAAAAGATCATCTGTTGTGTTTTTCAGCTTTTTTTTCGTCTGCTTTTTTTAAAATTATTAAATATTTAGACATTTTTTTAAATGTTTTTTTTGTTTTATTAGGGGGTTAATTTATTTATTATTATTTATTTATTTTGTTGGGTTAGGAATTAATATTAGAGTTAGGGGTTAATATTAGGGTTAGGGAATTATATTAGGGTTAGGGAATTATATTAGTGGTTAGGGGTTAATATTAGGGATGGGGTTAATATTAGAGGTTAGGGGTTAATATTAGTGGTTAGGGGTTAATATTAGAGGTTAGGGATTAATATTAGGGTTAGGGGTTAATATTAGGGTTAGGGGTTCATATTAGGGATGGGGTTAATATTAGGGATGGGGTTAATATTAGTGGTTAGGGGTTAATATTAGAGGTTAGGGATTAATGTTAGGGTTATGGGTTAATATTAGTGTTAGGGATTAAGGATTAATATAAGGGTTAGGGGTTAATATTCGGGATAGGGATTAGGGGTTAATATTAGGGTAATGGGTTAAGGATTAATATAAGGGTTAGGGATTAATATTAAGGGGTTAGGGGTTAATATTCGGGATAGGGGTTAATATTAGAGGTTATAAATTAATATTAGGGTTAGGGGTTAATATTAGGGTAAGGGATTAATATTAGGGTGTTAGGGGATAATATTCGGGATAGGGGTTAGGGGTTAATATTAGGGGTTAGGGATTAATATTAGGGATAGGGGTTAATATTAGAGGTTAGGGAATAATATTAGGGCTAGTGGTTAGTATTAGGGTTAGGGATTAATATTAGGGGGTTAGTGGTAATATTAGGGATAGGGGTTAATATTAGAGGTTAGGGATTAATATTAGGGTTAGGGGTTAATATTAGAGGTTAGGGGTTAATATTAGAGGTTAGGGGTTAATATTAGAGGTTAGGGGTTAATATTAGGGTTAGGGATTAATATTAGAGGTTAGGGATTAATATTAGGGTTAGGGGTTAATATTAGAGGTTCGGGATTAATATTAGGGTTAGGGGTTAATATTAGAGGTTAGGGGGTTAATATTAGAGGTTAGGGATTAATATTAGGGTTAGGGGTTAATATTAGGGTTAGGGGTTAATATTAGAGGTTTGGGATTAATATTAGGGTTATGGGTTAATATTAGAGGTTCGGGATTAATATTAGGGTTAGGGGTTAATATTAGAGGTTAGGGGGTTAATATTAGAGGTTAGGGATTAATATAGAGGTTAGGGGTTAATATTAGAGGTTAGGGGGTTAATATTAGGGTTAGGGGTTAATATTAGAGGTTAATATTAGAGGTTAGGGATTAATATTAGGGTTAGGGGTTAATATTAGAGGTTAGGGGTTAATATTAGGGTTAGGGATTAATATTAGAGGTTAGGGATTAATATTAGGGTTAGGGGTTAATATTAGAGGTTAGGGGGTTAATATTAGAGGTTAGGGATTAATATTAGGGTTAGGGGTTAATATTAGAGGTTAGGGGTTAATATTAGGGTTAGGGGTTAATATTAGAGGTTCGGGATTAATATTAGGGTTAGGGGTTAATATTAGAGGTTAGGGGGTTAATATTAGAGGTTAGGGATTAATATTAGGGTTAGGGGTTAATATTAGAGGTTAGGGGTTAATATTAGAGGTTAGGGATTAATATTAGGGTTAGGGGTTAATATTAGAGGTTAGGGGTTAATATTAAGAGGTTAGGGGTTAATATTAG
Source organism: Glandirana rugosa (assembly GCA_018402905.1). Lineage (NCBI taxonomy): Eukaryota > Metazoa > Chordata > Amphibia > Anura > Ranidae > Glandirana > Glandirana rugosa. The sequence continues at coordinate 21,687 of BLSH010529521.1, forward strand.
GGTTAGGGGTTAATATTAGAGGTTTGGGGTTAATATTAGGGATAGGGGTTAATATTAGAGGTTAGGGGTTAATATTAGATGTTAGGGGTTAATATTAGGGTTAGGGGTTAAAATTAGAGGTTTGGGGTTAATATTAGGGTTAGGGGTTAATATTAGAGGTTAGGGGTTAATATTCAGGATAGGGGTTAGGGATTAATATTAGGGGGTTAGGCGTTAATATTAGGGATAGGGGTCAATATTAGGGGTTAGGGATTAATATTAGGGATAGGGGTTAATATTAGAGGTTAGGGAATAATATTAGGGTTAGGGGTTAATATTAGGGGATTAGTGGTTAATATTCGGGATAGGGGTTAGGGGTTAATATTAGGGGTTAGGAATTAATATTAGGGCTAGGGACTAGTATTAGGGTTAGGGGTTAATATTAGGGGGTTAGTGGTTAATATTAGAGGTTAGGGATTAATATTAGGGTTAGGGGTTAATATTAGAGATGGGGTTAATATTAGAGGTTTGGGATTAATATTAGGGTTATGGGTTAATATTAGAGGTTTGGGGTTAATATTAGGGTTAGGGAATAATATTAGGGGGTTAGGCGTTAATATTAGGGATAGGGGTTAATATTAGAGGTTAGGGGGTTAATATTAGGGTTAGGGGTTAATATTAGAGGTTAGGGATTAATATTAGGGTTAGGGGTTAATATTAGAGGTTAGGGATTAATATTAGGGTTAGGGGTTAATATTAGAGGTTAGGGGTTAATATTAGGGTTAGGGGTTAATATTAGAGGTTTGGGGTTAATATTAGGGATAGGGGTTAATATTAGAGGTTAGGGATTAATATTAGGGTTAGGGGTTAATATTAGAGGTTAGGGGTTAATATTAGGGTTAGGGGTTAATATTAGAGGTTTGGGGTTAATATTAGGGTTAGGGGGTAATATTAGAGGTTAGGGGTTAATATTAGGGTTAGGGGTTAATATTAGAGGTTTGGGGTTAATATTAGGGTTAGGGGTTAATATTAGAGGTTAGGGGTTAATATTAGGGTTAGGGGTTAAAATTAGAGGTTTGGGGTTAATATTAGGGTTAGGGGTTAATATTAGGGGGTTAGGGGTCAATATTAGGGTTAGGGGTTAATATTAGAGGTTAGGGATTAATATTAGGGTTAGGGATTAATATTAGGGTTAGGGATTAATATTAGAGGTTAAGGGTTAATATTAGAGGTTAGGGGTTAATAGAGGTTAGGGATTAATATTAGGGTTCATTTTTTATTTTATTTATTTAATGATATGTTTATTGATTTTTTAAAAACTTATTTATGATCATTATTATTTATTTATTTGTTTGCATTTACTTTTATCTAATTATCGTATTTCAGCAGGAAACGCGCTCAAACGCTCAAATTAAGCATTTCTATAAGATCCCAAATCCCTGCACTAAAAGCATTCAAAACACCAAGATCGGTGTTTTTGAGTTTTTCAGATCTTTAAAAAGCGGAGCTGCTGGTTCCCGAGTAATCCAGGTCATGTCATCGCTTCCGGTTTACTGTCACCAACAGCCGATCCCGACTTTGTTTGGCTGTCCGGCCAGCCAGCGAATGTGCCGGCTGGTCACCCGGGTCTCCCAGGGGGCCGACCGCCAGCTCTAAAATAAACAATAGCGGGGTGACGCCTGCAGCTGCATGTCACCCCAGTATAACCTCCGAAAGTCCTGCGACGTACCGGGAAGTGGGTAAAGGAAGTGCCTCAGGCTTTTTGGTCCAGGAGCTTCCCAAACCATCCTTCACCCTTTGGTATCACCGGCAGTCGTCGGTCACATTTAACTGGACTTGTTCTGCAAATTTGAAGACATTTCATATCTTCTCCAAGCCACTTCTTGGGTTCTGATGAATGTTAGGTAGATACCCCAACATTTCTATCTACAGTGACCCCTTCATCCAATGTGTCCAGGCAGATGTTGATTGCCCAGGAAGGGAGGTGTGAAAGTTGTGTTACCCCCCTGGTGTAGTTCCATAATCCTATCCTCAGTGTCAGGAAGGCCTCATAGATGTTAATCCTTCAATGCGAATGGCTAAATTTGTGAACTTTCCCAACAGCCGGAGTAGGGATGATAATCGGCATTATGTGTGGAGGACAGATGGTGTTGAAGGCCCCCTCCTCTGTTCAGTGATGGTTGCTCCACATTGACGTAGATCAACTCTTTCATGCCTCTTGGAAACCATCTGCCTTGACACGTTCATTGGTGATTAGATTGCTGCTGGTACGACCCATGTGGATATAAATCTTGGGGTGTCTTCCTGCTACTGATTAGGACCAAAGAAGCATCTTGGAGAAGCTGCGGAACGTCTTCAACATTGGAGAAGTCCAGTTCAATGCAACTACTACTACTACAAGCTTTACCATGGCCTAGAACAGGGGTCTCAAATTAAATTTCATTGCGGGGCGCATCAGCATTATGGTTGCCCTCAAAGGGTTGGTTGTATCTATAAAACTAGATGTCCAGATCACCCCCCCCCCACACTCCTTACATCAGGTGTCAAGAATCCCCCCACCATCAGAAGTCAAGAGTCTCCCACCTTCCCTTACAGTGTACCCCCTTACCTTGTGCTGCGGCTGGGAAGAAGCTGTGGGCGGGGCTGGGAAGAAGAAAGGGAAGGGTTTGGAGGAGGACCATAGGAGTCAGCTGAATGCAGAGACCAGGGGGTGTTAGGGCTGCACAGAGAGGTACAGGAACTGTGGGAGAAGTTTTGTCCTCCTCTCTGCTGCTGACTGCTGAGACGGGGGGCAAAGATGAGTCTCTCCATGGCTGCACAGAGAAGTGAAGGATCTGGTGGAGGAGTTCTGTCCTCTCTGCTGCCAACTGCTGAAACCAGGTGAAGGCCGAGATGAAGGGGGTGTCTCAGCTGCAGGTGAGGTGCAAAGGCCACATGAAATGGCCTGACGTGTTTGACACCTGTGACCTAGATAAAGGAGCACCTAGGAGTAACCTAGACACATGTGGCCTAGATAAAGTAGAACCTTCACAGACAGAATTTAAGTCATTTGCTGCTCTGCGGGGCACACTTTTTTGAAACCTGGTTTGGAAATTCTAAATTTCGGAAGTTCACAAATGTTTTAAAAGTTTATTCCAACCATAATTGATAAACGTTTTAGAAGTGTGTTCATCTCTACTTCCTAGATAGGTATGATTAGTTACAGCTTTAACTCTGTATCAGGTACCAATCACCGGAGATCTGTAGCTGCTACAAAATTGGTGCCGTGACCCGGTCCTTACTGAACTTTTATGCATCGGTGCCTCCCACTGTGAGCTCACTGACTCCTCCCACCTAGACAGCCCTCCTCATTCATTATCTTATGTCACCAGTTGAGGCCATTGGGTGGTGAACTGAGTTTGGTTTCTTATAACCCAAGGCCTGAACAGAGGGCAGCAGAGTATTAAGGTGGGATGGTCTGTTTTGTAACCTCACTATGACATCATAACACAGCACCTCCCTCCACATTCATTATCTTATGTCACCAGTTGAGGCCATTGGGTGGTGAACTGGGTTTGGTTTCTTATAACCCAAGGCCTGAACAGAGGGCAGCAGAATGTTACGATGGAATGGTCGGTTTTGTAACCTCACTATGACATCATAACACAGCACCTCCCTCCACATTCATTATCTTATGTCACCAGTTGAGGCCATTGGGTAGTGAACTGGGTTTGGTATCTTATAACCCAAGGCCTGAACAGAGGGCAGCAGAGCGTTAGGGTGGGATGGTCTGTTTTGTAACCTCACTATGACATCATAACACAGTTTTGTCCAATCAGCTTTGTACTAAATCAGTTGCCATGTGAAGGGTGTTGTGATAACTTCCTTCACATGGCCAAATCGAGTGCCCTATATGTGAAACTAACAATCTCCCTCCTCCTTCCCCCGCAGGTCCTGTCCCTGGGAGCAGACGTCCTACCCGAGTATAAACTGCAAGCTCCTCGTATCCATAAGTGGACCATCCTCCACTACAGTCCCTTTAAAGCCGTCTGGGATTGGTTGATCCTCCTGCTGGTTATCTACACGGCCATCTTCACTCCCTACTCAGCCGCCTTCCTCCTGAACGACCAGGAAGACACAACCAATGAAAACTGCAGCTATTCCTGCAACCCGCTGAGCGTGGTGGACCTTATGGTGGACATCATGTTCATCATCGACATCCTCATCAACTTCCGCACCACCTACGTCAACACCAACGAAGAAGTGGTCAGCCACCCGGGCAAGATCGCCATCCATTACTTCAAAGGCTGGTTCCTCATCGACATGGTGGCCGCCATACCCTTCGACCTCCTAATCTTTGGCTCTGGCACCGAGGAGGTAAGCACCATGCGTGAATCCTTATGGTCACTGGCTGCCCTGTCCACATGCTCCACTGGCTTTCTGCAGCCATACAGGCCACACAGTTTGTGCCCTAAAAATTTCTTTGCCTGGCACAGGACTGTACACACAACACGGAGGTCTATCACCCTTTCCTGTCTGGCTTCTCTGGAGTGAATCCTCTCCTATCACTATACTTATATATACTCTTATAATGAACATTTCCCACTTCCTGCTGGGGTCACAGAACTGTCAGTACCAAAATGCCACCTGTCAGTGTTATAATGATATCTGCTCCCTAGTCCAAGATGCAGAGTCAAACCTCCACCTCAGTCCGCTGGGGCCCCGGAGCCTGGGGTATTCCAGTATGCAAATTACTGCATGTGCTGACACCCTACTACTGGTTCATCACTGTGATGAGGGGCTTAATTAGCCAATGGGAAGAAAATAATGGTCAGATGAGATCTCTACCATTAGAAAGTATTGAAATTTGCATAAAGGACCTTCCTGAGGGTCCCAGAGTGGCAGGAGATGCCTAACGGTTTGTACATTATAATGCTGACAGGTTTAAGATATAGCGGTGACAGGTGGGATGGGGTGTGATCAGATATTACAGGTACAGTGACAGGTGAGAGGGGTGTGGTCAGATATTACAGGTACAGTGACAGGTGAGAGGGGTGTGATCAGATATTACAGGTACAGTGACAGGTGGGATGGGTGTGATCAGATATTACCGGTACAGTGACAGGTGAGAGGGGTGTGATCAGATAATACAGGTACAGTGACAGGTGAGAGGGGTGTGGTCAGATATTACCGGTACAGTGACAGATGAGAGGGGTGTGGTCAGATATTACAGGTACAGTGACAGGTGAGAGGGGTGTGACCAGATATTACCGGTACAGTGACAGGTGAGAGGGGTGTGATCAGATATTACCGGTACAGTGACAGGTGAGAGGGGTGTGGTCAGATATTACAGGTACAGTGACAGGTGAGAGGGGTGTGGTCAGATATTACAGGTACAGTGACAGGTGATAGGGGTGTGGTCAGATATTACAGTGACAGGTGAGAGGGGTGTGGTCAGATATTACAGGTACAGTGAGAGGTGAGAGGGGTGTGGTCAGATATTACAGGTACAGTGACAGGTGAGAGGGGTGTGGTCAGATATTACAGGTACAGTGACAGGTGAGAGGGGTGTGGTCAGATATTACAGGTACAGTGACAGGTAAGGGGGGGGTGATCAGATATTGCAGGTACAGTGACAGGTGAGAGGGGTGTGATCAGATATTACAGGTACAGTGACAAGTGAGAGGGGTGTGGTCAGAAATTAAAGGTACAGTGACAGGTGAGAGGGGTGTGGTTAGATATCACAGGTACAGTGACAGGTAAGGGGGTGTGATCAGATATTACAGGTACAGTGACAGGTGAGAGGGGTGTGGTTAGATATTACAGGTACAGTGACAGGTGAGAGGGGTGTGGTCAGATATTACAGGAACAGTGAGAGGGTTGTGATCAGATATTACAGGTACAGTGACAGGTGAGAGGGGTGTGGTCAGATATTACAGGTACAGTGACAGGTGAGAGGGGTGTGGTCAGATATTACAGGTACAGTGACAGGTGAGAGGAGTGGGGTCAGATATTACAGGTACAGTGACAGGTGAGAGGGCTGTGGTCAGATATTACAGGTACAGTGACAGGTGAGAAGGGTGTGATCAGATATTACAGGTACAGTGACAGGTGAGGGGGTGTGGTCACATATTACAGTGACAGGTGAGAGGTGTGTGGTCAGATATTACAGGTACAGTGACAGGTGAGAGGAGTGGGGTCAGATATTACAGGTACAGTGACAGGTGAGAGGGCTGTGGTCAGATATTACAGGTACAGTGACAGGTGAGAGGGGTGTGGTCAGATATTACAGTGACAGGTGAGAGGGGTGTGATCAGATTTTACAGGTACAGTGACAGGTGAGAGGGGTGTGGTCAGATATTACAGGTACAGTGACAGGTGAGGGGGTGTGGTCACATATTACAGTGACAGGTGAGAGGTGTGTGGTCAGATATTACAGGTACAGTGACAGGTGAGAGGAGTGGGGTCAGATATTACAGGTACAGTGACAGGTGAGAGGTGTGTGGTCAGATATTACAGGTACAGTGACAGGTGAGAAGGGTGTGATCAGATATTACAGGTACAGTGACAGGTGAGGGGGTGTGGTCACATATTACAGTGACAGGTGAGAGGTGTGTGGTCAGATATTACAGGTACAGTGACAGATGAGAGGAGTGGGGTCAGATATTACAGGTACAGTGACAGGGGAGAGGGCTGTGGTCAGATATTACAGATACAGTGACAGGTGAGAGGGCTGTGGTCAGATATTACAGATAGTGACAGGTGAGAGGGGTGTGGTCAGATATTACAGATACAGTGACAGGTGAGAGAGCTGTGGTCAGATATTACAGATACAGTGACAGGTGAGAGGGCTGTAGTCAGATATTACAGATACAGTGACAGGTGAGAGGGGTGTGGTCAGATATTACAGGTACAGTGAGGGGTGTGGTCAGATATTACAGGTACAGTGACAGGTGAGAGGGGTGTGGTCAGATATCACAGGTACAGTGACAGGTGTGAGGGGGTGTGATCAGATATTTCAGGTACAGTGACAGGTGTGAGGGGGTGGGATCAGATATTAAAGGTACAGTGACAGATGAGAGGGGTGTGGTCAGATATTACAGGTACAGTGACAGGTAAGAGGAGTGTAATCACATATTACAGGTACAGTGACAGGTAAAAGGGGTATGGTCAGATATTAAAGTGACAGGTGAGAGAGGTGTGAACAGATATTACAGTGACAGGTGAGAGGGGTGTTGTCAGATATTACAGGTAGAGTGACAGGTGAGGGGGTGTGGTCAGATATTACAGGTACAGTAACAGGTGAGAGGAGTGTAATCACATATTACAGGTACAGTGACAGGTAAAAGGGGTATGGTCAGATATTAAAGTGACAGGTGAGAGAGGTGTGAACAGATATTACCGTGACAGGTGAGAGGGGTGTGATCAGATATTACAGAGACAGGTGAGAGGGGTGTGATCAGATATTACAGGTACAGTGACAGGTGAGAGGGGTGTGGTCAGATATTACAGGAACAGTGAGAGGGTTGTGATCAGATATTACAGGTACAGTGACAGGTGAGAGGGGGGTGATCAGATATTACAGGTACAGTGACAGGTGAGAGGGGTGTGGTCAGATATTACAGTGACAGGTGAGGGGGGTGTGATCAGATATTACAGGTACAGTGACATGTGAGAGGGGTGTGGTCAGATATTACAGGTACAGTGACAGGTGAGAGGGGTGTGGTTTGATATTACAGGTATAGTGACAGGTGAGAGGGGTGTGGTCAGATATTACAGGTACAGTGACAGGTGAGAGGAGTGTGGTCAGATATTACAGGTACAGTGACATGTGAGAGGGGGTGGTCAGATATTACAGGTATAGTGAGAGGGGTGTGGTCAGATATTACAGGTACAGTGACAGGTGAGAGGAGTGTGATCAGATATTACAGGTACAGTGACAGGTGAGAGGGGTGTGGTCAGATATTACAGGTACTGCGGCAGGTGAGAGGGGTGTGGTCAGATATTACAGGTACAGTGACAGGTGAGAGGGGTGTGGACAGATATTACAGGTACAGTGACAGGTAAGGGGTGTGATCAGATATTACAGTGACAGGTGAGAGGGGTGTGGTCAGATATTACAGGTACAGTGATAGGTGAGAGGGGTGTGGTCAGATATGAGTGATACAACACCATGAAATGTGAAGGGTGATGATGGAGGTGATGGATGAGTGACATCTGACATCCTGGTCTATACTCTCTGGCATTTCTACATCTCGCCTGTTGTGACCTCTGTGTGATGTGGGTCATTCACTGAACGTTTCCTCTCTCGTTCGGCTCCTCGTGCCTCGTTCAACACATTTGCAACCCTCTGATGTGCTGGCGGATCGAAGAGTCCAGCAGCATTTTTCCTCGCTATTCCATGTTCTGGTCTGTGAAAGCTTTGCAGATTGATTGATCTCCTCTCCGTTATCGCTCCTCGCTCATCAGCTCTTTCTGTATTACTTGTCATTCTCCTCCTTCATCATCTATCGCTCCTCGCTCATCATTCACCTCCATCATCTATCACTCCTCGCTCAACTGGTCATTATCCCCACTCTCAACTCGCTCCTCACTATCTACTACCTCCACTT
>BLSH010529521.1:72667-84913 GCA_018402905.1 Glandirana rugosa
ATTGTGATTGGGATATATAGATTGGGATATTGTGATTGGGATATTGTGATTGGGATATATAGATTGGGATACATAGATTGGGATATTGTGATGGGTTAGATACATAGGGTTAGATATATAGGGTTAGTGTTATAGGGTTAGTGTTATAGGGTTAGATATATAGGGTTAGTGTTATAGGGTTAGTGTTATATGGTTAGTGTTATAGGGTTAGATACATAGGGTTAGATATATAGGGTTAGTGTTATAGGGTTAGATATATAGGGTTAGTGTTATAGGGTTAGATATATAGGGTTAGATATGTAGGGTTAGTGTTATAGGGTTAGATATATAGAGTTAGGTATATAGGGTTAGGTATATAGGGTTAGTGTTAGATATATAGGGTTAGGTATATAGGGTTCTAGTTATGGGGAGATGGTTGGAGTGTTAGGGTTATAGGGTTCTAGTTATGGGGAGAGCGTTGGAGTGTTAGGGTTATTGGGAGAGGCTTAGGGTTATGGCCTTAGGAGCTTAGCGTGGGAGTTATGCTGAATGAGACCTCCCTGCCTTGCCACCCCTGTCCAGCGTCCAATCAGATGGCTGGCAGGAGGAGGCAGGTGCAGGCTGATCTGTGCTACCAGACATCCTATTGGATGCCTCCCAGCTCAGTCATCTGAGCTGTTGTGTGGAAGTGGCACTGCTGTCATAGTAGTGGCGCGGCGCTGTGGTGCGTGCAGTCATTATGTGAAGAGAAAGTCGCTCAGGTCTGCAGGGCAGGTAAGTGGGGGACCTTTTTACCACCAGGGAATATAAGGAAACCCTTCCCCCCACTAGCTCAATAGGGAACTCTGGGGGGTCCAGACAGAGAGGCCATAGGAGGCCCCATGATTTCTGATGGTGGCCATGTCTACAGAGGGTTTCCTGCAATCCATATGTATTATTATCTATGAATGTGGCAGCCTGTGGGGGATTTCCTGACTCTCCCTCTCTCTTCCAGGTTTATGATCGCCAGGACATGGAGGGCGTGAAGTACAAAATGTGTGCAATGCCGCTGGCGCCCCACACTCTGAACGTTGAGGGAGTGTCCAGCTCCCGGCGCCTGTCTCTTCCCGGGAACCTGGAGGACCCTCTGGACTTGAGGACCCCTCAGAGACACTCGTCTGACCCGGGCAGTTAGGGGCGGGAGTGCGGGGGGGCAGACTCTGGGCACAAGCCACGTCCTGGCACCTGGGACGTCACGCCAGGAAACCTTCGGTAGCACAGACACCCGACTTGCAGTAGGCGGACGGAGCGGGTGACCATAACACGGAGCGGAAGCTCCAACGCAGAGAGAGAGGAGAAATGCGGAAGAGCGATATTGAGGAACATTTCTATGATATCAGCGCCTCGAGCGCTCCCGGGAGGCAGTATGCGGCATGCTTGATCCTGGGCTGCGACTCAAGCCACTCGCAAACCTTTTTCTCCTCTTCCCATCACATTCTGGCTGCCATTATGTAACAGCGACGCGATGACGATGTGTAACCAGGTAGAGTACACCATATATCATCCAATGACTGAGGCGGCCAACATGGGGCCACCATACCTTTAGCATCCTCCACAGGGGAATTCCCACATAAAGAGCACTGTACTGCAATACTGATTACTCCTCGCAGCGGATTGGATGAACCCGGCGCCCCCGTCCTGGGAATGTCGAGTATGACCCCCTCTACGGGGGGTCTCCATGGATGAGAACTGTCTTCCGATATATATGAGTGGAATATCTCAATCACCAATGTAGTCACCATAAATGTCTCTTCCAATTCCGTCATTCTGATCAACGCCATTCGTTGTCGGTCTTTGTCCTGTCTCACCATTAACACTTTACGCTTTCAGCTGTCAGAGGCCTCTGGGCCCCAATCACCACAAATACAAGGGGAGGTGAAGAGATCAGGTATTCAGACCCAAATTCTCCACAGATCAGGTCATTCTTCTTCAGCAGGTCTCCGAAGTTCATCAAATATTGAATTATGCATGGACGACTGGCCAACACATAAGCCTGTTCCCCAAGATCCAGACACAAAACTGCACACTGGATAATTCAGATAAAAAGACCTGCTAGATAAAAATATTATTAAAAATTCCACTTGATCAGGACATATCACCAGGAAAATCCTTCCACTGGAACACCAATGGTTCCACCAATTGAACACCAATGGTCCCACCAATTGAACACCAATGGTCCCACCGGTTGAACACCAATGGTTCCACCAATTGAACACCAATGGTTCCACCAATTGAAGACCAATGGTTCAACCAATTGAAGACCAATGGTTCAACCAATTGAAGACCAATGGTTCAACCAATTGAAGACCAATGGTTCAACCAATTGAAGACCAATGGTTCCACCAATTGAAGACCAATGGTTCCACCAATTGAAGGCCAATGGTTCAACCAATTGAAGACCAATGGTTCCACCAATTGAAGACCAATGGTTCCACCAATTGAAGACCAATGGTTCCACCAATTGAACACCAATGGTTCCACCAATTGAACACCAATGGTTCCACCAATTGAACACCAATGGTTCCACCAATCGAACGCCAGGTCACGCTAACTGGAAACACTCTCTTTAGGTAGCCGGCAAAAAGAGAGAGACGTACCCATGGGTGGAAACTTCTACAGTGAACATTGCATGAACCATGGAGCAAGGAACTACAAAAATGCCCCAAAGGCTGTAGAGAAGAAGGGACCAAAGTTGTATCCTGGTTTAATTTCAGGGTTAGGGTTAGTTCCATCCTTGACCTAGGGATATCCCCTCCCTCAAGTCTACGCTTCAAGTCCAATACCCCTTTCATTGGGCCACATACTCTATTCCATACCTAGGTAAACATCATGCCCTTCATCAAAATGGCGGGTGAGCTACTACCATGTTTCCCCAACAATAAGACAGTCATAAAATAAGCCGTAGCAGGATTTATCCGCATCTGCGCAGTATAAGCCATACCCCGAAAAAGACATAGTGGTAGGCGTGGCTATTCATGGCGCGGAGCGGTAATGACGGGCAGCCCTTCTTCTCACCCCATCGTGACAACTGCTAGTGTACCTCGGAGGTGACCGGAGAGGTGCAGGCAGCCCCATCAACAAGGTCGGCTCCCCCTGTCAGGTCCCGGTCGTTCAGTTACGGTCGTTCTGTGCAGCATTGTCGTTTGGTTCCGGTCGTTCTGTGCCGCATGCTGCAAGACCTCAGGGGGGGAAGAAGTAAAACTCAGCACTTACAGTACACATCAGCTTTGCTGGCCTATCTCTGCTTTTCCTGAGTAAGTAAATAAGACCTCCCCTGAAAATAAGCCATAGTGTGTTTTCTTGAGGAAAAATAAATATAAGACAGTGTCTTATTTTCGGGGAAACACGGTATGAAAGCCTTAAAATAGGCTAAGGAGGATTGTTGGTGGTGCCCAAATGAGCTCCATGGCAGCAGGAAACCAGAGCTTGTGAATGCGGAACATAAAGGGGCTGTCTTTAAGTGACAGCGAAGTCCTGGGGCTGTGTACCTTGGAGTCAGGAAATGCGCCGCCACTCACCCACATGCCATCTTCAGTCCCCCCTAGCCTATCTAATGGGCTTTCATCCTCTCTGATGAAGGGGCAAAGCCATGAAATGTAACCAGGATACAACTTCGGATCCCTCTTCTTTAAAACCTTTGGGGCATTTTTGTCGTCCATTTCTCAACAGTCGTCCACGTCAGAAATTTCCATTCATGGTGACAGCTCTCCTTTTGCCAGCTAATAAATGAGGGTGCTTCCAGCAATTGCTGACCTGGTGTCTTATTGGAGGTGTTTTCTTGTGATATGGTCACTGTATTGTAAGTGCAATTTTACCATTTTATCTATTTTTCGGTGTGCTTTTTTACGTTTCTTTCTTGCACAGCCTTGGCAAGGATGCTAAAATTTGTTTTGTTTCCAGTAAAGCTGTTAATGATTTTGTTTCCCAGGAGCCATAGATGAGGACTTACAGAATGGGCAAATTAGTACAGAGAATATATCTGATTTGATGGATACCCTCATCTCTTATAGATGTAACAGTCAGTCGTAATCATTAGATTATATTCAACATCTATAAGATGGCGCTGGAAGGAGTGGTGTTCATTGTGTTCACCATCTGATCAGTAACCCTCTATACTGAAGTTATCGGTCATTTTGTATTTCTTGGTTTTTACCCCATAATCCATAACCTCTTCACCTGCCCAGCTACCAGTCACATGGTCTTTTTTTGTTTTAAGGGAGTGGGGGGTGTGGAACAGCCTGGACATAACGAACCCTAAGATCTTCTCCATCATTTTGGTTCATCTGATGTGATCTAGGTCATACTATGTAGTCCTAATGGTGAGCCCAGCACTCTTCACCTGCCCAGCCACCGGTCACTTTAACTTTAATGGGGGGCTTGTGGAACAGTCTGGACATGGTTGACCGTCAGATTTTCTCCATCGGTTTGGTTCCATAACAAAGTCTCTTTAGTAAAGTGTCACACGTGTGTTCTGTAGCTCTACCTGATCTCTGAACACGAGTGGCTGCACAGGTACATATCACTGAGGAGACACTGATCACCTTCTGAGGAGCTCCTGCTATCCTCTGAGAGCCGGTCACCGGATCAGACTGAGGGCTGCCACATCCATCATATTAGCTGTGCCAATAACAGAATTTGGAGAACAAGGTTAAAGTTTTGGAGATGTAGATGAATGCTGACCCTCATAGGGTTGTAGTAAGATGGACCATTCTGGTTGTACTGAAGCATCAGGGGTTGGGTTTTTAACATGTAGAGTTAAAGGAAAGATGATGTGTCCGCCATATTATTGGACCCTCTGCCCAATCTAACCACCACCATATTTCCTCTGTATGGGATATTGTCCTAGAACAGATGACATGACCTATTGCTGGACCCTCTGCCCAATCTTATCACCATATTTCCTCTGTTTGGGGTATTGTTCTAGAAATTATGACATGACCTATTGTTGATGACATGACCTATTGCTGGACCCTATGCCCAATCTCGCCTCCACCATATTTCCTATTGTTGATGACATGTTGGATCTTCTGCCCAGCCTCTTTACCATCATATTTCCTCTGTATGGGGTATTGTTCTAGAACAGATGACATGACCTATTTTTGATGACATGTTGGATCTTCTGCCCAGTCTCTCCACCACCATATTTCCTCTGTATGGGGAATTGTTCTAGAACTGATGATATGACCAATTGTTGGACCCTCTGCCCAATCTTACCGCCATCTTTCCTCTATATGGGGTATTGTTCTAGAAATTATGACATGACCTATTGTTAATGATATGACCTATTGCTGGACCCTCTGCTCAATCTCACCTCCACCATGTTTCCTATTGTTGATGACATGTTGGATCCTCTGCCCAGTCTCACCACCACCATATTTCCTCTGTATGGGGTATTGTTCTAGAACAGATGACATGACCTATTTTTGATGACATGTTGGATCTTCTGCCCAGTCTCTCCACCACCATATTTCCTCTGTATGGGGAAATGTTCTAGAACTGATGATATGACCAATTGTTGGACCCTCTGCCCAATCTTACCGCCATATTTCCTCTGTATGGGGTATTGTTCTAGAAATTATGACATGACCTATTGTTAATGATATGACCTATTGCTGGACCCTATGCCCAATCTCACCTCAACCATGTTTCCTATTGTTGATGACATGTTGGATCTTCTGCCCAGTCTCACCACCACCATATTTCCTCTGTATGGGGAATTGTTCTAGAACTGATGACATGACCAATTGTTGGACCCTCTGCCCAATCTTACCGCCATATTTCCTCTGTATGGGGTATTGTTCTAGAAATTATGACATGGCCTATTGTTGACCTATTGTTGATGACATGACCTATTGTTGGACCCTCTGCCCAATCTCACCTCCACCATGTTTTCTATTGTTGATGACATGTTGGATCTTCTGCCCAGTCTCAGAACCACCATATTTCCTCTGTATGGGGAATTGTTCTAGAACTGATGACATGACCAATTGTTAGACCCTCTGCCCAATCTTACTGCCATCTTTCCTCTGTATGGAGTATTGTTCTAGAAATCATGACATGACCTATTGTTGACCTATTGTTAGTGACATGACCTATTGCTGGACCCTCTGCCCAATCTCACCTCCACCATGTTTCCTATTGTTGATGACATGTTGGATCTTCTGCCCAATCTCACCACCACCATATTTCCTCTGTATGGGATATTGTTCTAGAACAGATGACATGACCTATTCTTGATGACATGTTGGAGCTTCTGTCCAGTCTCACCACCACCATATTTCCTCTGTATGGGGGAATTGTTCTAGATCTGATGACATGACCAATTGTTGGACCCTCTGCCCAATCTTACCGCCATATTTCCTCTGTATGGGGTATTGTTCTAGAAATGATAACATGACCTATTATTGACCTAATGTTGATGACATGACCTATTGCTGGACCCTCTGCCCAATCTCACCTCCACCATATTTCCTATTGTTGATGACATGTTGGATCTTCTGCCCAGTCTCACCACCACCATATTTCCTCTGTATGGGGAATTGATCTAGAACTGATGACATGACCAATTGTTGGACCCTCTGCCCAATCTTACTGCCATATTTCCTCTGCATGGGGTATTCTTCTAGAAATGATGACATGACCTATTGTTGACCTATTGTTAATGACATGACCTATTGCTGGACCCTCTGCCCAATCTCACCTCCACCATGTTTCCTATTGTTGATGACATGTTGAATCTTCTGCCCAATCTCACCACCACCATATTTCCTCTGTATGGGATATTGTTCTAGAACAGATGACATGACCTATTCTTGATGACATGTTGGATCTTCTGCCCAGTCTCACCACCACCATATTTCCTCTGTATGGGATATTGTCCTAGAACAGATGACATGACCAATTGCTGGACCCTCTGCCCAATCTTATCGCCATATGTCCTCTGTATGGGATATTGTCCTAGATCTGATGACATGACCAATTGTTGGACCCTCTGCCCAATCTTGCCGCCATATTTCCTCTGTATGGGGTATTGTTCTAGAAATTATGACATGACCTATTGTTGACCTAATGTTGATGACATGACCTATTGTTGACCTATTGTTGATGACATGACCTATTGCTGGACCCTCTGCCCAATCTCACCTCCACCATATTTCCTATTATTGATGACATGTTGGATCTTCTGCCCAGTCTCACCACCACCATATTTCCTCAGTATGGGATATTGTTCTAGAACTGATGACATGACCAATTGTTGGACCCTCTGCCCAATCTTACTGCCATATTTCCTCTGTATGGGGTATTGTTCTAGAAATGATGACATGACCTATTGTTGACGACATGACCTATTGCTGGACCCTCTGCTCAATCTCATCCCCACCATATTTCCTCTGTATGGGGTATTCTTCTATAACTGATGACATGACCTATTGTTGACCTATTATTGAGGACATGGTCTATTGTTGACCTATTGCTGGACCCTCTGCCTAATCTGAACCACCACCATATTTCCCCTGTACGGCGAATAGTTCTAGAAACGTAGAATATCCACTCCTACAATATAATTTATGTTTTAGATAGAAAGACCATCTCATCTCTAAATATATCCATAAAATTTCGACCACTCGTATGACCAACATCATCTTCCATAGAATCAGAGGGACCCCTTTGCTAAATTAGGGTCATAAAGGAATTGAATATCCAAATGAAATGGTATTTGTGGTGATTGAAGGCCATTGTCCTCAGCTGCATGTTCCTGCTGGTGTCCCATGTGTCATGCACCCCATTACTCGGCTCTCCCCACCCTCACTATGTGTTCTTCATGTATTTTACACATTTACGCTCAGTTTGGAGAAACTTGAATGTGAGAGTTATATGTTTGTTGTTTTTTTTGCTGGGTGTGAAAATACTACTGACTACTGAGTCTCTACCTGTGCAACGTTTTTGTGGAGGTGCCCCTTCATGTACCTGGGCACTCAGCTCTCAGACTGTTAAATCTCCTGCCAGTTGCCCCATTACATTTATCCACTGCCGTGTGCTGTGTCATTGTGCCGGAAGGCTTCCACTGTCTGCTGTAATGTTAGCAACCATAACCACAAAAGCGTAGAAACGTTGAGCTCCAACCATACATTCAAAAAGTTGCAAGTGGAGTGAAGTGATCAGAACTGATGGGATTTTTTTTGGATTAAGGTGAACAGTGTTTAGGTGAACCCATGAGGATGGAAATATAGAAGCTGCCATTGTTGACTTGTCTGTGAAGGTAAAGGCTTCAGGGTCGTCACCCTAAACGAGGGGTGTCAAACTTTATTTCATTGAAGCCCGGATCAGCATTATGCTTGCCCTCAAAGGGGCCAGTTATATCTGTAAGCCTAGATATCCAGAGCGCCCCATTCCCCCCCACCAGTCAAGAGTCTCCCACCATCCCTTACATCACAATGCACCCCCCTTACCTTGTGCTGCTCCCGGGAAGAAGCTGGGGACACAGCTGGAAAGCAGAAGGTGAAGGGTCTTGAGGAGGACCAGGGCTGGAGTCTTCTGAGTGCCGAGACCAGGGGAGGCAGAGATGAGGTGCAATGAAGTATAGGAGCTTTAGGAGGAGTCATGTCCTCCTTTCTGCTGAGGGGGGGTGAGGGGGTCTACGGGGCAGGGACCAGCTAAATACATTCCAGGTACTTCGCTTCAAAGCAAAAGGTGTGCCAAGTCTTGTTCTTTAGAAAGCTCCCAGGGCCTAAGTAGAAAACCCAGCATGCTTCAGGAAAGGAAGCAGTGGTCTCTCTGCAGAGGGCACATCTCCTGCCAGAGCCCTGCAATCAGCAGGGAGTATGAGCTTTGCTGATTGCACAGCTACAGGGGACATGTTGGACCTCTGCAGGGAGAGACCAATGCTTCCACCCAGAGAGCAAGGGCCCTTCTCTGTATCATTCTGGCTCTTCTCCAAGACATTTTGTTTGGAATGTATTTTGCTGATTGAAACTGAAGATTCAGTTGGGCCGTAAAGGCAAAGCACCAACAGCTCTCATATTTTTATCCTCATTTTAAAACTGAAGCCTTCCATCCATTGGTGAAGCTGAAATCACTTCATCTCCATCTTTTCTGTTTCCATTGATGGCTTCCATGCTTCCTCTAATCTTCGGTGGCCTCAGATTGGGGTCATAGATCATTTCTGCTGATAGAATTGTGGAACTCACTTAGAAAATATATTATTGATTATTTATTTGTTACTGTACATAAACCGAGGCTGCTCTTTTGGAAACGACTCGTACCAAGAAGACTTGGGGGTAATTGTGCCTGAAACACACTCTTGAATGTGCATACTGCTGATAACTCGTCCATTGTCTAGGTCTCCTCCTCCTCCTCCCCCTCCTCTTCTTCTCTCGTTCTTCCACATGGCCACCAAATGAGTCCTCTCCAACCTCTATCTGTCCTTTTTGTAGACGATAACTGTTCTTCTAAAGGTGATTGCACAACATTTACTCTCGTGAGGCCTTCGCAAAATGTCTGTATCGTTCTGACAGATAAAGGACTTGTTCATTAATGTCTTTCCTAACTTTTAGGGATAATTTGTAGCATTTTCGGGAGATTCTACCTTGCGTTGCTAGAGATGATGTTGGAAAAGCTCCTTCACGGTTCTCCACCTGGCCTCCAATGTATCTGGTTTTCTGATAGGTCTTCCATTAAAAGTTGACTCTCTCTATCCAGAGCCATTCCCATGGTCCAGCTGGGGAAACTCCGCTCCATATTGATTAACTTAGCCAGTTGTGGAACGTTCTCTGTTTGGGGTGCCTTGACAACTGGACCTTAAAAATGAGGGTATGGGTTATTTACAATTAGAGAAATACCTTACAAGGGAAAAGAAGGGGACATAGGTAGTGAAAGGGATAAGAGAAGGGTCTACTCTGTAGGTTAGCAAGGCCTCCGTCTAATTTTGGAGCACCAACATCAGGTAGGCCCCAACATATTGAATCCATTCTTGCAGGAATAAAGAAGACTTGTCCAACAGGTCATCCTAATGCTCATTATTGTCCTCCATCCCAGGCTTTGAGTTCTAGAACTTGAACGGGTGTGGGCAGCAAACACACCCTTGGGGCCAGCAGAGCCAAGACAAGGGGTGGGCAGGAGGGGAAGCTGCCCTGGGCACAGTGGAGCAATGGAGCACAGATCGGACACAGGACAGTAAACCCATTCTATGGCATGCATTAACAGCGGGGGAGGGGACACAGTTCCACATCCTTGCCCTGGGCGCTAGTCAAACCTGTCCCGCTACTGCTGGCCAGTGTGTGGCCTTCAACCGTCATTCATGGGAGGATCGATTGTGGTCACAGCTTTGCAGACCATTGATGGCTGTTTTATGATCTTCACCTGGCTTAGCAGGAAGCTGCTTTCAGTCTGCTTTTCAGGAGGCCTATGCTAGTTTGATATAAATGTTATCATCTCCAACCCTCATCATAAAACCGCGACATGGGTATTCCCTCAGCTGTACCATGGAAATGGACCTCTTGCACCTTTTTTTTTTTAAAGAATAATGGGTGTGTTAGCGAGAACCAGTTGGAGGTGAGTGGGGAAACCTCTACAGGTGAGGGTCACACTTTGTGTGCCAATGTAGGACAAAAGCAGCGGGTGTGCAATGCTTTGGTACTGCCATTTGGAGGCGCCATTTTATGAATATTGGTTTGGCGTAAAAATGTCTGCCGCCATTGTCAGCACTACAAACCCGCTGATTGGTGTAGAATGAGCCATAGAAAACCGCCAGTGGCATTGTACCGTCACAGGAACTCCGAGACTTGTAGTAACACTGTAAGATGCCTTTGATTAGTTCACAGTCCAAAGAAAATGTCTTTCCTCTTCTAGAAGCCTCTCCCAGGTCTGTTATATAAGCCATTGTTACCTACAGCGCCCCCTTGTTTTACCCCCCCCCCCCCACGTACTGTTCCCCTGGGTCTAACCGAGGAGGTCGGACATGTAAATAGCGCCGTCCCTTACTGCCTGCCGCCCGGACCGGGGCTGGGGGGGAGTCTTTTATTTGGTGTTTTGGGCGTACGACATTCAATACTATGCACAATTTTTCCTCAGCATGTGTCTGAATGCAGAATGTAGAGGTTTTCTAGGAATATTATGTAAAAAAAAATAATAAAATACCTTATTTAAATGAATGAAAATTATAATAAACCAAATATTAGGATATCAGACTCTGGTCGTGTCATCTGTGAGTGTGCGATTTTATTGTGTGTCATGGCGAGGCCGAGTACAACGAGCGGCGATGTGCCATAAACATTCCCAGCCAATCACAGGACAGATCATGGCGAGGCCGAGTACAAAGAGCGGCGATGTGCCAAAAACATTCACAGCCAATCACAGGACAGATCATGGCGAGGCCGAGTACAAAGAGCCGCGATGTGCCATAAACATTCACAGCCAATCACAGGACAGAACATGGCGAGGCCGAGTACAAAGAGCGGCGATGTGCCATAAACATTCACAGCCAATCACAGGACAGATCATGGCGAGGCCGAGTACAAAGAGCGGCGATGTGCCATAAACATTCACAGCCAATCACAGGACAGATCATGGCGAGGCCGAGTACAAAGAGCGGCGATGTGCCATAAACATTCACAGCCAATCACAGGACAGATCATGGCGAGGCCGAGTACAAAGAGCGGCGAAGTGCCATAAACATTCACAGCCAATCACAGGACAGATCATGGCGAGGCCGAGAACAAAGAGCGGCGATGTGCCATAAACATTCACAGCCAATCACAGGACAGATCATGGCGAGGCCGAGTACAAAGAGCGGCGATGTGCCATAAACATTCACAGCCAATCACAGGACAGATCATGGTGAGGCCGAGTACAAAGAGCGGCGATGTGCCATACACATTCACAGCCAATCACAGGACAGATCATGGCGAGGCCGAGTACAAAGAGCGGCGATGTGCCATAAACATTCACAGCCAATCACAGGGCAGATCATGGCGAGGCCCGAGTACAAAGAGCGGCGATGTGCCATAAACATTCAGAGCCAATCACAGGACAGATCATGGCGAGGCCGAGTACAAAGAGTGGCGATGTGCCATAAACATTCACAGCCAATCACAGGACAGATCATGGCGAGGCCGAGTACAAAGAGCAGCCGGAGCGGTACTAGACAGGACACTAACCGACACTTACAAATGCCGTGTAGCGGCGAGAAACATGAGCCGGAGCGGTACTAGACAGGACACTAACCGACAC
>BLSH010529521.1:109568-122920 GCA_018402905.1 Glandirana rugosa
TCATCCCGTCTCCTACTACAGTCTTCCCGTCAGTCTTCCCGACTCCTGACACCGTCCTCTGCTCTACTGACACCGTCCACTGCCCTACTGACACCGTCCTCAGCCCTTCTGACATCGTCCTCAGCCCTTCTGACACCGTCCTCTGCCCTTCTGACATCATCCTCTGCCCTACTGACACCGTCCTCTGCCCTATTGACACCGTCTTCTGCCCTTCTGACACCATCCTCTGCCCTTCTGACACCGTCCTCTGCCCTACTGACACTGTCCACTGCTCTACTGACACCGTCCACTGCCCTACTGACACCATCCACTGCTCTACTGACACCATCCACTGCCCTACTGACACCGTCCTCTGCTCTACTGACACCGTCCACTGCCCTACTGACACCGTCCTCAGCCCTTCTGACATCGTCCTCAGCCCTTCTGACATCGTCCTCTGCTCTACTGACACCGTCCTCAGCCCTTCTGACATCGTCCTCAGCCCTTCTGACATCGTCCTCTGCTCTACTGACACCGTCCTCTGCCCTACTGACACCGTCCACTGCCCTACTGACACCGTCCTCTGCCCTTCTGACACTGTTCTCTGCCCTTCTGACATCGTCCTCTGCCCTTCTGACATCGTCCTCTGCCCTTCTGACACCGTCCTCTGCCCTTCTGACACCGTCCTCTGCCCTTCTGACATCGTCCTCTGCCCTTCTGACACTGTCCTCTGCCCTTCTGACACCGTCCTCTGCCTTACTGACACCGTCTGTCAGGAACCACACACGCCCACGACGACTAGCTAACCGCGACGTGCGTGCTGTGACTGGGAGTATATGAGGGAATAAGGAGGAACTTAGACTACAATAAGATTTCACTGTCCTTTCACAGCCCGCACTACCTTCGGCCACCACTAGAGGGAGACTCCACTCCAATCTAGCTGGCTGACCACACACAGGCAGATACGAATCTTACATACAATCTGGTGCACTCTATGGGTTGGGGAGCAGTCTAGCAATTAATACACTTCTAGGGTTTCTCTAGCTATCCTACAAGCTAAAACCCCGGTGCTAATCACTCTTCCCACTGTCCACACACCCACACCAGATCCACAATAACCGATAGCCGGCCACCACTCAGCCGTTTATTCCTTTATCGGATTGGTCTGCTGAGCCACCACACACACACAGATCTCCGTCTGGCAGATCTGATAATTTACAATCTGCATGCAATCTGCCCACACACAGAGCAATTGCACACCGATTGGCACGTAGCTTAAACTGAATATTAAGGCACTAAAATACAACAATCTCTCTAGAGATGAGTCCTAGCTTAGTACACAGAAGTCACTTATTAATTTTAACATTTAATATCCCGAAAATGGGCAGTGCATAAAATATATACAAAGAAAAAAGGAGTTACAAAAAATACAAAAAGATAGACAGACAATCCATACAAATGGCAATTCGCTATGAAAATAAAAACAGAAATAAACGTTACCGCCGTCTATCCCTGGACAGAAGAAAGTCTAGAATGGCGGAAACCTCTCAGTTTAGAAAACCGACTTCGTAGAGGAGACGACTTGGGACAACGAGGCTCCCCAATTTATTGGAATATGGATTTGGGCTGGACGTTAGCCCCCGGCCAATCAACCCTGGGGGGGGGAGTTCCCGCCCCAACCCACAGGATGTTTCATGTTCCGAAATGGCCAACGTCAAACCGGATCAGCACGGCGCTGACCACTGGATCATGGATAGGATTTCCAAAACCAGCGCCTTTTCCCATTCGCGACAGCGCCAAACACGACCTACCTGCCGCAGCCTAGCGCCACCTAACGGTTTTGTGCGTTTTCCTGAGACCCAAAACCAGCTACCAATATAGAGTGATAGGTGCTGGTAGCTTATCACCCGTACGATCCAAAGGAATTCTTTTCATCTCTCTGCCGCTAATATTTCAGCTTTTATGAGACATGAAATCTATTCCTTTGATCTATTGATACTGACCAAAGCTTTTAGACTTTGTGGGACCTAGCAGATCGCCCCCTGCGGTTCCTGCAGCCAGGGAGGCTAGGACTCCTGCTTGAAGCTCCCGGGAGGTGACAAGCGGTGATTCCTCTGATTGGGAACTCTTATTAGTGTCTAGGTGTGAAATGGATCAACGGGACACTTTAGCTTGCTTATTTCTATTTACATTCTAATGAAAGGATTTATGGCCTGGCTAACATTGCATGCTGTATTTTCATCACTCAGAATTTAACTACATCCATAATTTTACTATTTCTATAAATCACATCACATCTTGCTAAGGCAAACTATCTTACACGTTACATTTATGTTACACCATCCTCTATCCTTCTGACATTGTCCTCTGCCCTACTGACACCGTCCTCTGCCCTTCTGACACCGTCCTCTGCCCTACTGACACCGTCCTCTGCTCTACTGACACTGTCCTCTGCCCTACTGACACTGTCCTCTGCCCTACTGACACCGTCCTCTGCCCTTCTGACACCGTCCTCTGCCCTTCTGACACCGTCCTCTGCCCTACTGACACTGTCCTCTGCCCTACTGACACCGTCCTCTGCCCTACTGACACCATCCACTGCCCTACTGACACTGTCCTCTGCCCTACTGACACCGTCCTCTGCTCTACTGACACCGTCCTCTGTCCTACTGACACCATCCTCTGCTCTACTGACACCGTCCTCTGCCCTTCTAAAACCATCCTCTACCCTTCTGACACCGTCCTCTGCTTTTCTGACATCGTCCTCTGCCCTTCTGACATTGTCCTCTGCCCTTCTAACATCGTCCCCTGCTCTTCTGACACTGTCCTCTGTCCTACTGACACCGTCCTCTGCCCTTCTGACACCGTCCACTGCCCTACTGACACCGTCCTCTGCTCTTCTGACACCGTCCTCTGTCCTACTGACACCACCATCTGCTCTACTGACACCGTCCTCTGCCCTTCTAACACCATCTTCTGCTTTTCTGACATCGTCCTCTGCCCTACTGACACCGTCCTCTGCCCTACTGACACCATCCTCTGCCCTTCTGACACCATCCTCTGCCCTACTGACATCGTCCTCTGCCCTACTGACAGCATCCTCTGCCCTTCTGACACTGTCCTCTGCCCTACTGACACCATCCTCGGCCCTACTGACACCGTCCACTGCTCTACTTACATTGTCCTCTGCCCTTCTGACATTGTCCTCTGCCCTTCTAACATCATCCTCTGCTCTTCTGACACCATCCTCTGCCCTTCTGACACCGTCCTCTGCCGTACTGACACCATCCTCTGCCGTACTGACACCATCCTCTGCCCTTCTGACACCATCCTCTGCCGTACTGACAACGTCCTCTGTCCTACTGACACCGCCCTCTGCTCTACTGACACCGCCCTCTGCTCTACTGACACTGTCCACTACATTCTGTGTATTATATACTCCTGGACCCTGCATTCTGTGCATTATGTACTCCTGGACCCTGCATTCTGTGCATTATGTACTCCTGGACCCTGCATTCTGTGCATTATGTACTCCTAGACCCTGCATTATTTGCATTATGTACTCCTGGACTCTGCATTCTGTGTATTATGTACTCCTGGACCCTGCATTCTGTGCATTATGTACTCCTGGACTCTGCATTCTGTGCATTATGTACTCCTGGACTCTGCATTCTGTGCATTATGTACTCCTGGACCCTGCATTCTGTGTATTATGTACTCCTGGACTCTGCATTCTGTGCATTATGTACTCCTGGACCCTGCATTCTGTGCATTATGTACTACTGCACTCTGCATTCTGTGCATTGTGTACTCCTGGACTCTGCATTCTGTGCATTATGTACTCCTGGACCCTGCATTCTGTGCATTATGTACTACTGCACTCCGCATTCTGTGCATTGTGTACTCCTGGACTCTGCATTCTGTGCATTATGTACTCCTGGACTCTGCATTCTGTGCATTATGTACTCCTGGACTGTGCATTCTGTGCATTATGTACTCCTGGATCCTGCATTCTGTGCATTATGTACTCCTGGACCCTGCATTCTGTGCATTATGTACTCCTGGACTGTGCATTCTGTGCATTATATAATCTGCGTTCTGTGCATTATGTACTTCTGGACGCTGCATTATGTACTCCTGGACCCTGCATTCTGCGCATTATGTACTTCTGGACCCTGCATTCTGTGCATTATGTATTCCTGAACCCTGCACTCTGTGTATTATGTACTCCTGGACCCTGCATTCTGTGCATTATGTACTCCTGGACTCTGCATTCTGTGCATTATGTACTCCTGGACTGTGCATTCTGTGCATTATGTACTCCTGGATCCTGCATTCTGTGCATTATGTACTCCTGGACCCTGCAGTCTGTGCATTATGTACTCCTGGACTGTGCATTCTGTGCATTATATAATCTGCGTTCTGTGCATTATGTACTTCTGGACCCTGCATTATGTACTCCTGGACCCTGCATTCTGCGCATTATGTACTTCTGGACCCTGCATTCTGTGCATTATGTATTCCTGAACCCTGCACTCTGTGTATTATGTACTCCTGGACCCTGCATTCTGTGCATTATGTACTCCTGGACCCTGCATTCTGTGTATTATGTACTCCTGAGCCCTGCACTCTGTGTATTATGTACTCCTGGACTCTGCATTCTGTGCATTGTGTACTCCTGGACCCTGTATTCTGTGCATTATGTACTCCTGAACCCTGCACTCTGTGTATTATGTACTCCTGGACTCTGCATTCTGTGCATTATGTACTCCTGGACTCTGCATTCTGTGCATTATGTACTCCTGGACTCTGCATTCTGTGCATTATGTACTCCTGAGCCCTGCACTCTGTGTATTATGTACTCCTGGACTTTGCATTCTGTGCATTATGTACTCCTGGACTCTGCATTCTGTGCATTATGTACTCCTGGACTCTGCATTCTGTGTATTATGTACTCCTGAGCCCTGCACTCTGTGTATTATGTACTCCTGGACTTTGCATTCTGTGCATTATGTACTCCTGGACTCTGCATTCTGTGCATTATGTACTCCTGAACCCTGCACTCTGTCCATCCTCTGCCCTTCTGACACCATCCTCTGCCCTACTGACACCGTCCTCTGTCCTTCTGACACCATCCTCTTCCATACTGACACTGTCCTCTGTCCTACTGACACCGTCCACTGCTCTACTGACACCGTCCACTGCATTCTGTGTATTATATACTACTGGACCCTGCATTCTGTGCATTATGTACTCCTGGACCGTGCATTCTGTGCATTATGTACTCTTGGACCCTGCATTATGTGCATTATGTACTCCTGGATCCTGCATTCTGTGCATTATGTACTCCTGGACCCTGCATTCTGTGCATTATGTACTCCTGGACCCTGCATTCTGTGCATTATGTACTTCTGGGCCCTGCATTCTGTGCATTATGTACTCCTGGACCTTGCATTGTGCATTATGTACTCCTGGACTCTGCATTCTGTGCATTATGTACTCCTGGACTCTGCATTATGTGCATTATGTACTCCTGGGCCCTGCATTCTGTGCATTATGTACTCCTGGACTCTGCATTCTGTGCATTATGTACTCCTGGACCCTGCATTCTGTGCATTATGTACTCCTGGACTCTGCATTCTGTGCATTATGTACTCCTGGACCCTGCATTCTGTGCATTATGTACTCCTGGACTCTGCATTCTGTGCATTGTGTACTCCTGGACCCTGCATTCTGTGCATTATGTACTCCTAGACCCTGCATTATGTGTATTGTGTACTCCTGGACTCTGCATTCTGTGTATTATGTACTCCTGGACTCTGCATTCTGTGCATTATGTACTCCTGGACCCTGCATTCTGTGCATTGTGTACTCCTGGACTCTGCATTCTGTGCATTATGTACTCCTGGACTCTGCATTCTGTGTATTATGTACTCCTGGACTCTGCATTATATGCATTATGTACTCCTGGACTCTGCATTCTGTGCATTGTGTACTCCTGGACTCTGCATTATGTGCATTATGTACTCCTGGACCCTGCATTCTGTGCATTATGTACTCCTGGACTCTGCATTCTGTGCATTATGTACTCCTGGACCCTGCATTCTGTGCATTATGTACTCCTGGACCCTGCATTCTGTGCATTGTGTACTCCTGGACCCTGCATTCTGTGCATTATGTACTCCTGGACCCTGCATTCTGTGTATTATGTACTCCTGGACCCTGCATTCTGTGTATTATCTACTCCTGGACTCTGCATTCTGTGCATTGTGTACTCCTGGACTCTGCATTATGTGCATTGTGTACTCCTGGACCCTGCATTCTGTGCATTATGTACTCCTGGACCCTGCATTCTGTGTATTATCTACTCCTGGACCCTGCATTCTGTGCATTATGTACTCCTGGACCCTGCATTCTGTGTATTATCTACTCCTGGACTCTGCATTCTGTGCATTTTGTACTCCTGGACTCTGCATTCTGTGTATTATCTACTCCTGGACTCTGCATTCTGTGCATTATGTACTCCTGGACCCTGCATTCTGTGCATTTTGTACTCCTGGACTCTGCATTCTGTGTATTATCTACTCCTGGACTCTGCATTCTGTGCATTATGTACTCCTAGAGCCTGCATTCTGGCATTATATACTCTGCGTTCTGTGCATTATGTACTCCTGGACTGTGCATTCTGTGCATTATATACTCTGCATTCTGTGTATTATCTACTCCTGGACCCTGCATTCTGTGCATTATGTACTCCTGAACTCTGCATTCTGTGCATTATGTACTCCTGGACCCTGCATTCTGTGCATTATGTACTCCTAGACCCTGCATTCTGTGCATTATGTACTCCTGGACCTTGCATTCTGTGCATTATGTACTCCTGGACCCTGCATTCTGTGCATTTTGTACTCCTGGACTCTGCATTCTGTGCATTATATACTCTGCGTTCTGTGCATTATGTACTCCTGGACCCTGCATTATGTACTCCTGGACCCTGCATTCTGTGCATTATGTACTCCTGGACCCTGCATTCTGTGCATTATGTACTCCTGGACCCTGCATTCTGTGCATTTTGTACTCCTGGACTCTGCATTCTGTGTATTATCTACTCCTGGACTCTGCATTCTGTGCATTATGTACTCCTGGACCCTGCATTCTGTGCATTATGTACTCCTGGACCCTGCATTCTGTGCATTTTGTACTCCTGGACTCTGCATTCTGTGTATAATCTACTCCTGGACTCTGCATTCTGTGCATTATATACTCTGCGTTCTGTGCATTATGTACTCCTGGACCCTGCACTCTGTGCATTATGTACTCCTGGACCCTGCATTCTGTGCATTATGTACTCCTGGACCCTGCACTCTGTGCATTATGTACTCCTGGACCCTGCATTCTGTGCATTATGTACTCCTGGACTCTGCATTATGTGCATTATGTACTCCTGGACCCTGCATTCTGTGTATTATGTACTCATGGACTCTGCATTCTGTGCATTATGTACTCCTGGACCCTGCATTCTGTGCATTATGTACTCATGGACTCTGCATTCTGTGCATTATGTACTCCTGGACCCTGCATTCTGTGCATTTTGTACTCCTGGACTCTGCATTCTGTGCATTATGTACTCCTGGACTCTGCGTTCTGTGCATTATGTACTCCTGGACCCTGCATTATGTACTCCTGGACCCTGCATTCTGTGCATTATGTACTCCTGGACTCTGTATTCTGTGCATTATGTACTCCTGGACCCTGCATTATGTGCATTATGTACTCCTGGACCCTGCATTCTGTGCATTATGTACTCCTGGACTCTGCATTCTGTGCATTATGTACTCCTGGACTCTGCATTCTGTGTATTATGTACTCCTGGACTCTGCATTATATGCATTATGTACTCCTGGACTCTGCATTCTGTGCATTGTGTACTCCTGGACTCTGCATTATGTGCATTATGTACTCCTGGACCCTGCATTCTGTGCATTATGTACTCCTGGACCCTGCATTCTGTGCATTATGTACTCCTGGACACTGCATTCTGTGCATTATGTACTCCTGGACCCTGCATTCTGTGCATTATGTACTCCTGGACCTGCATTCTGTGCATTATGTACTCCTGGACCCTGCATTCTGTGCATTGTGTACTCCTGGACCCTGCATTCTGTGCATTATGTACTCCTGGACCCTGCATTCTGTGTATTATCTACTCCTGGACTCTGCATTCTGTGCATTGTGTACTCCTGGACTCTGCATTATGTGCATTGTGTACTCCTGGACCCTGCATTCTGTGCATTATGTACTCCTGGACCCTGCATTCTGTGTATTATCTACTCCTGGACCCTGCATTCTGTGTATTATCTACTCCTGGACCCTGCATTCTGTGCATTATGTACTCCTGGACCCTGCATTCTGTGTATTATCTACTCCTGGACCCTGCATTCTGTGTATTATGTACTCCTGGACCTTGCATTCTGTGCATTATGTACTCCTGGACCCTGCATTCTGTGTATTATCTACTCCTGGACCCTGCATTCTGTGCATTATGTACTCCTGGACCCTGCATTCTGTGTATTATGTACTCCTGGACCTTGCATTCTGTGCATTATGTACTCCTAGACCCTGCATTATGTGTATTGTGTACTCCTGGACTCTGCATTCTGTGTATTATGTACTCCTGGACTCTGCATTCTGTGCATTATGTACTCCTGGACCCTGCATTCTGTGCATTATGTACTCCTGGACTCTGCATTCTGTGCATTATGTACTCCTGGACCTTGCATTCTGTGCATTATGTACTCCTGGACCCTGCATTCTGTGCATTTTGTACTCCTGGACTCTGCATTCTGTGCATTATGTACTCCTGGACCCTGCATTCTGTGCATTATGTACTCCTGGACTCTGCATTATGTGCATTATGTACTCCTGGACCCTGCATTCTGTGTATTATGTACTCCTGGACCCTGCATTCTGTGCATTATGTACTCCTGGACCCTGCATTATGTGCATTATGTACTCCTGGGCCCTGCATTCCCACACACTTTGAAGATGATTTTAGAAGAGTAATATGGCTCTATGCGACCTACAATAGGCTTTTCCCACACACTTTGAAGATGATTTTAGAACAGTAATATGGCTCTATGCGACCTACAATAGGCTTTTCCCACACACTTTGAAGATGATACTCAAATACTCAGGGTCAGCTCGGCTGGGGAGGAGTCATTTGGGTGGAAGCTGTGTTAGGCTGTCGTGGCCTTTGAGGGAGCTCCCCAGTCTGGGGGGGAGGGGTTGTGAACATGGACCTGGGCTCGGGTGGGGAAGGGACCTTCCTAAAACCAGGGGGCACTGGAGCAAGGAGGACAGCAGGAGAACACTGTGGGGCAAGTCTCCAGGAGGAACAAGGAACAGCCAAGAGGGCTGGTGAGTGGCACACAGTCAGGAGGACTGGGAGGCACGCCTGAGAGGACTGGGATGGGTGCAGAGCCGGTGGAGTGGACTGTGGTGGCATGGGCAGTGGAGAGAGGCAGCTGCAGCTGGCAGGGCCTGTAGAGGCGGTACTGGGAGCAGTAGGCACATATGAGCAGCTTGCACTAAGAACTTCTACCATTTTGATACACAATAGGGGCCTGTGGTCCCTGCCTGCAAAGGGCATTTGCTTTGGGCCTGGCTGAGCCGGTGTCAGGCCCCAATCACAGTGTTAGTTGGTCTTGGGAGTCTGCAAGTAAGTGTATGTGCTGGAGGAGAAGAGTTCAGTCCTTTAATTTCCTATTTTCAATCTAGTGGGCATCCCATATGCACCCCGCAGCCTGCCTGACTTTGCCGATCACCCGCCTGCAGCCCAGCCATTAAGTCACATGAATTGGATACCGCCCTACCAATCTGGGTTTCAAAAGCTGCTAGCACCACGATTGACAAACATAGTGTAAAAATCTAATATATAAAAGAGCGCTGCGCTATGCGAGTACAACGCTCTCTCAGGCTCCATTCACGCTTCTGCGACTTGCCATGCTACTTTGGGCTTCAAAGCTGCTTGGCAAGTCGTTATCGTGAACCGCCGTCGCCTGACAGCGGCCACGATAACGGGTATTGTGAGCGCGCGCCACCGGAGGTGCACTCACTGTGTCGGGGGGGGGGGCCAGGGAGCGGGTAGGGGGGACTCGATCTCCGCCGGCTACACATGATCGTTCCCCCGCAGTGAGAGAACAGAGGTCCCTGTATGTAAACACGAATCTTTGTTCTCATAGAGGGGGAAGGGCGGTGATCACAGGCTTCCTGTATATGGGAGCCACGATCACTCCCCTCCCCCTGCCAGCCCAGCCCCCATACAGTTAGAACACACTGAGGGAACACAGTTAACCCTTAGAGCACCCCCTTCACTGCCAATGCCATTTACACAGTAATCAGTGCATTTTCATAGCACTGATCGCTGTATAAATGCCAATGGTCCCAAAAAAAGTGTCAAAATGGTCCGACATGTCCGCCGCAATATCGCAGTACCGCTAAAAATCGCAGATCGCCGCCATTGCTAGTAAAAAAATAAATAAATAAAAACCCCAGAAATGAATTCTCATCATCCGTAAACGCGGCAACGTTTGCGCAAACCAATCAATAAACGCCAATTGCGATTTTTTCTTTACCAAAAATATGAGGAAGAATAAAAATCGGCCAAAACCGATGGAAAAAAAAATTTTTTATGTTTTTTTTTAGATTTGAATTTAGCAAAAAGTAAGAAAATTTGATTTTTTTTGCAAAATTGTCGCTCTTTTTTTTGTTTATAGTGGCGATCAGAAATGACGCAGAGGGGATCAAATACCACCAAAAGAAAGCTCTGTTTGTGGGGGAAAAAAAAGGCACCAAATTTCACTTGGGTACAACGACCGCACGACCGCGCAATTGTCAGTTAAAGCGACGCAGCGCCGAATCGCAAAAAGTGCTCTGGTCCTAAAGTGTGAAATCCTTCCGGGGGGGTGAAGTGGTTAAGCTAAGCTCCGCCCATAAGGGGAAGCTCCGCTTATCTGCCTCCTCCCCCTCCGGTGCCACGTTTGGCACCTTTCAGGGGGGGAACGGGTACCTGGTTTTGACAGGAACCCACTCCCATTTCTGGTTGATCTCGCTGCGGCAAGATCACCCGGAAGTTCGCCCCCCCCCCTCCTCCTTTCCCCCGCCATCAGGCCATTCAAAAAACGTGCCTTCTTTAACGCAGGGCAAAGGGGGCAGCTGCCCTGGGCCCACCCATTGTTGTGGGGGTCCAAAGCCAGCTGCCCCTTGAGCCCGTGCTGCCTGCAAATAGTCGATAAGTGAATTTGGGAGGGCCCAAGAAAATGTTTGCCCAGGGGTCTAATCAATATTCATGCATGCGCAAGGCTTCACTGCCCATCTCCCTTACAGGCAATCATGGAATGGATGGAAACATTGGCTGGGGTGCCAACATCGCTGGATACCAGGATGGGTGAGGGTCCTAATATTAGAAGTCAGCAGCTACAGGATTTGTACCGGATTTGTAGCTGCTGACTTTTGATTTTTCCGGGACGGGGGGGGGGGGGGGATACATAAATAATCAGTCCCAATAAAGGGACATTGATGGATATTGAAAACAAATACAAAGATTAACATTCAAAAAAGTCCATCCAGTAAATTCCAATGGTGTTGGTGCCACAAGCATTACATAGAGTGATCACCAAGACACGACCAACCACCACCAAGGCCTGGTAAATACCCTTACCAGAAATCATGGACCCCGGTGCCCAGCAGAGCCATAGAAGCCGATATAAGAATAAATCCATAAGATACCTCCAGGGATCTCTCCACACCGCTATGGAAGGCCCATCACTCTCTTATATTGCCTTATAAGCATGGAATGCAATGGTGTGGACAGGACATGCCCAGGCCATTGGATACCATAGGTTTCCTACTGGTTGGATGACATACAGTGCCTTGAACAGGGGAGGGCTAGCCTGGCAGCCTTAGGCCTGGGGGGCAAATCCAGTCAAGTGACCCATTGAACCACCAAATCAGCTCACCATCCATGCCCACCTGGTTTTAGAATGGATATTGATGTTATGAAGCAAGGCAAATATGATACAATGTGGTAACATCATTTAATGTTAATAGCAACAAAGGAGCTTTAACAAAAATAATGCATCAATGCAGCTCATCAGTGCCCACCAATGCAGCCTCAGCAATGCCCATCAATGCAGCCTCATCAATGCCTATCAGCTTAGCCTCATCAGTGCCCATCAATGCAGCCGCACCAGTGCCCATCACTGCAGCCTCATCAAAGCCTATCAGCTTAGCCTCATCAGTGCCCATCAATGCAGCATCACCAGGGTCCATCAATGCAGCCGTATCAGTGCCCACCAATGCAGCCTCATCAATGCCTATCAGCTTAGCCTCAACAGGGCCCATCACTGCAGCCTCACCAGTGCCTATCAAATGCAACCTGATCAGTGCCCATCAATGTAGGCTCGCCAGTGCCCATCAGCACAGCCGGCCCTGGATGCCCCCGCCTACAGTTAGTTGGTGGCTGCGCCCCTGCTTCCTTCTTCCACAAGAAGAATAAAGAGTGAGAGGGCAGCGGCCAACAGCCATTTTGAATGTAAGTTAGGGCCCCCTGGCCCAGCCCTCCCCTGGCCTTGAAAAGTATTTATAGCCCTTGAAATGGCGCCCCCCCCCCCCCCGGAGGCAATACTTTGTAGAACCGTCTTTCTCTGCAATTACAGCTGAGGGTCTTTTTGGGGAAGTCTCCACCAGCTTTGCCCATCTAGAGAGGACATTTCTGCCCGTTCTTCTTTGCAGAATCCCCCAAGCTCTGTCAGATTGGATGGAGAGCGTCTGTGAACAGCAATTTTCAAGTCTTGCCACCGATTCTCAATGGGATTTAGGTCTGGGCTGTGACTGGGCCATTCTAACACATGAATGTGCTTTGATCTAAACCATTCCATTGTAGCTCTGGCTGGATGTTGAGGGTCGTTGTCCTGCTGGAAGGGGAACCTCCGCCCCGGTCTCAAGTCTTTTGCAGACTCTAACAGGTTTTCTTCTAAGATTGCCCTGTATTTGGCTCCATCCATCTTCCCATCAACTCTGACCACCGTCCCTGCTGAAGAAAAGCATCCCCACACCATGAAGCTGTCACCACCATGTTTCACAGTGGGGATGGAGTGTTCAGGGTGATGTGTGGTCTTAGTTTTCTGCCACACATAGCGTTTTGCTTTTAGGCCATAAAGTTGAATTTTGGTCTCCTCTGAGCAGAGCCCCTTCTTCCCCATGTTTGTTGTGGGGGGGGGGGGGGGGGGGGGGGGGGGGGGGGGGGGGGGGGGGGGGGGGGGGGGGGGGGGGGGGGGGGGGGGGGGGGGGGGGGGGGGGGGGGGGGGGGGGGG
>BLSH010529521.1:154288-172065 GCA_018402905.1 Glandirana rugosa
GAGACTGGTAGACTGTATCATACAGACCGTCATTTACTATACGTGTTGGGAAACCACACAGTCCCCGACGTCAACTTCGGGACTTTTGGAGTAGCCAACTGGTAGTGACCATACGTCAGAGTTTGGTTCGATATGTAGGTGTGTTATTTACCTCACATACTCTCAGTCTTGTTCGACAAGACCAAATTTCATCTTGAAAGTGGTACTTCCGGAGAAAGTGTGTGTGACATCAGGGATGAAAGTATCGACACACACGAGACGAGTAACGATTATTTTCTTTGACCCTCTCATTAACATCATGACTGCTCACTGATTGGTTGCTGGAGGTTACAGCACATCATTACCGCTCACTGATTGGTTGCTGGAGGTTACAGCACATCATTTCACTGCCTGCACACCATGGACTGGGGAGGTGGGGGACTCACCAATAGACAGAAAACTCCTAGAACGTTTTATTAGCAATGAGCAGAGCACACACAGCTATGAAAGTAGGGACTACAGTGTGTGTGAAAGAGGCCTTCATGGTGAAAGTTCTACTTTAAACCAGAACAGCTTGTTCTGACTCTCATACACTCCATTTATTGTGTGGATGTATAGCTTGGTTTGAGACTGCATACCAGTGATGGTCAACCGATGAGGTTTTCAGGGCTTCAACTGCAGCCCCTGACACACCAAAGGGTTGTGCATATCATTTACTGCCAGACATACTATGTCAGATGGTCAGAGACTGCAGGCGTACAAGAGATGGTCAGAGACTGCAGACATACTACAGGAGATGGTCAGAGACTGCAGGTGTACAAGAGATGGTCAGAGACTGCAGACGTACTACAGGAGATGGTCCGAGATTGCAGACATTGTACAGGAGATGGTCAGAGACTGCAGACATACTACAGGAGATCGTCGGAGACTGCAGACATAGTACAGGAGAGTGTCAGAGACTGTATGTGTACTACAGGAGATGGTCAGAGACTGCATGCATACAAGAGATGGTCAGAGACTGCAGACGTAAAAGAGATGGTCAGAGACTGCAGACGTACTACTGGAGATGGTCAGAGACTGCAGACATAGTACAGGAGATGGTCAGAGACTGCAGACATAGTACAGGAGAGGGTCAGAGACTGTAGGTGTACTACAAGAGATGGTCAGAGACTGCAGGCGTACTACAGGAGATGGTCAGAGACCATCCATGTGCTGTCTGATCTCCTATCTCTGTACATTGTCTGCTGAACACTCACAATGGTCCTTCCTGATCAACATAACAGGTGCTGTCAGTGTCCGCACACACCACACATGTCATTTACTTACTGTGTGACACCGACAATGATGACAGGTCCCAGACTTTTAGCATGGATGTATATAGGAGGGAGGAGCCGTTCCTACCTCTCCTCCCCACTGATCACAGGTCTGGTTGTTAGAGGGTGGAGTGATTGGCTGTTAGGGGATGTGGAGGGCACATGACAGCAGGTCAGGCAGTGGTTGGTTGGGAATTGGAAGAGATGACAGAGCACATAGCACAGCTGTAGTCCAACTCCATCCCAGTATTATTTGGATGCCATCTTTTTTTACGGGCAGCACAGGTGCAAGGGGCAGCTGCTTTGTGCCCCACAACAACGACTGGGGCTGGGCCCATAGCAGCTGCCCCTTTTGCCCCGCGTTAAAGACAGCCTTGCGGGGGAGATGCGTTGCAGATTTTCTGCATCACATCCTAGTGTGAACCGGGGCTTATTATTGCCTTTTCAACACAATTAAAAAAGGGCCAGGGCTCTGAGGGCAGCAAACAGTCCAGGCTGGCTCTGGCAGCAATGTTGCTGTGCCTGGTAACCCCTCAGCCCTTTGGCTCTGCAGTCAAAACCACAACATAGCTGACAGAGCCAGGCTGGACTGTCAGTACCAACCAAGCAGTGGAAAATGGTAACCCACGAATCCATTGATTAGTGAATAATTTTGCCAGTTGACACAGACTCACTTACCTCAATGGCAGTACAGCAGTGGTTGTAAGTGGTCTGTGTTGACCGTCTCTCAGGCAGCAAGCAAGCAAGCTCCTTAGCAGTAGTACTGCTACCTTGTACGTTCTCTGCTCCATTCTTCTTCGAAGTCCAAGGCAGGAAGTACAGAGTGTAGAGACAGTTGGGCATGGTGGGCGGGACCACAGACGCTGCCCGCTCCCACTGTGTTTATGATCTGTCCACTGGGAACCCAGCACAGCCTGGTCATAACAGCATGACGTAAGTGCCTGTAACAGTGTGCCTTGCATCCACTTTGCCTGCAATACTGACTGCTGTGCTCCCCTGTTTGTTGTTGCGGTGCTGGCGCCATCAGAGATGACAGGGCAGAGACACTTTTTATTTTTGGCAGGATGCTCTGGGGGGGTTTGAACACCCCAAACCCCTCATTATCTACGCCCTGCCCGGGATGTCTACTAGACTCTTGTTTGGACAGATTTAAATGAGTTATTCCTAAGAATTACAGGCCATACAGGCCTATAATATAAAACACCAAATTTCTATGCAAAAAAATATACCGCTTTGAGACGCAAAAATCTGACATAATCATACCGCCAGGAAGGTTAATAATGCTTAACCACTTCAGCCCCGGAAGGATTTCCCACTTTAGGACCAGAGCACTTTTTGAGATTCTGCACTGCGTCGCTTTAACTGACAATTTCGCAGTCGTGTGACATTGTACCCAAACAAAATTTGTGTCCTTTTTTTCCCCACAAATAGAGCTTTCTTTTGGTGGTATTTGATCACCTCTGCATCATTTCTGATCGCCGCTATAAACAAAAGAAGAGCGACAATTTTGCAAAAAAACAAAATGTCTTACTTTTTGCTAAAATACAAATCCAAAAAAAATATATAAAAAAACATTTTTTTCCATTTGGTTTTGGCCGATTTAGATTCTTCCTCATATTTTTGTTAAATTGATTTTTTTATTGATTGTTTGCGCAAAAGTTGCCGCATTTACGGACGATGAGAATTCATTTGTGCGGTTTTTATTTTTTACTAGTAATGGCAGTGAGCGGCGATTTTTAGCGGTACTGCGATATTGCAGCGGACATGTTGGACCATTTTGACACTTTTTTGGGACCATTGGCTTTTATACAGCGATCAGTGCTATAAAAATGCACTGATTACTGTGTAAATGCCATTGGCAGTGAAGGGGTTAACCTGGAGGGGGCGCTCTAAGGGTTAACTGTGTTCCCTGGGTGTGTTCTAACTGTGTGTGGGCTGCCCTGGCTGAGGAAAGGGGATGATCACGGCTTCCATATAGAGGACGCCTGTGATCACTGCCCTTCCCCCTCTATGAGAGCGGAGATCCGTGTTTACTTACACGGACCTCCGTTCTCTCACTGCGTTCTCTCATATGATGGTGGTTTGCGATATCGAGCCACTCTGTCGCCGCCAGACTGCGGTCGGCAAGTGGTTAAAGTGAAACAATAAAAATAAAATATTCCTTTAAACACCGTGCCTGGGGGGTCCCCTTAGAATGTCTGTAAAGTGGCACATCTATGTGATGTTTAGAACAGTGCCACCGCAAAATGATATTTGGAATGGAAAAATGTATTTAAAACTGCTCATGGCTGTAATGTATTACATTGCATGGGGGTCCCCTCCAATTCATACCAGGCCCTTCAGGTCTGGTATGGGTTTTAAGGCAAACTCTACGCCAAAATAAAAAAAATGACATGTGGTCCCCCCAAAGTCCTTACCAGGCCCTTCAGGTCTGGTATGGATTTTATGAGTTTGACAGCTCTTATAAAGGCTAGGGCGGGGCCACCCGCTGATGTCAGAAGGGGCGGGGTTATGTGATGTCTCATGACATCAGAAGGGGCAGGGTCATCTGCTTACATCAGTGGGTGGCCCCGCACTAGCCTTTATAAGAGCTGGCGAATGGCAAAAGACAGCAGTCGGTGGGAGCCCTCCCATTTGGGAGGAGCTGTTTAGTTTTTTAGTTTTTAGTTTAGTGTTTCGTTTTTTTTTTGTTTTTTTTTCTTCATGTCGTTGGCACCGTGATTAATGATGGATTACAATGGGGGACACTTTTTTCTTTTTTAATAAGGGACTTGTCTCTAATTGTCTCCTGTGTTTTTTTTATTTTTTGACACTTTTTTGGTGAATTAGTAGGGGTACAATGTACCCCAAACTCATTCACATGGGGGAAGGCTGGGATCTGGGGGCCCCCTTTTAAAGGGGCTTCCAGATTCCGCTAAGTCTCCCGTCCGCAGACCCCCACAACCACCAGCCAGGGTTGTGGGGAAGAGGCCCTTCTCCCCATCAACAAGGGGACAAGGTGCTTTGGGGGAACCCCAAAGCACCTTCCCCATGTTGAGGGCATGTGGCCTGGTATGGTTCGGGGTGGGGGGGCAGTCGCTAGTCCCCCCCCAATGCCATGCCAGGCTGCATGCTCGGATAAGGGTCTGGTATGGATTTTGGGGGGGACTCCCACGCCATTTTTTTTCAGTGATTTTTATCTATACAGCCACAAGCGATTTTAAATGACAATTTTTCCTTTACAAATGTCATTTTGCTCCAGCACTGTTCTAAACATCATACAGATGCATCCCTTTACAGGCAGCCTAAGGGGACCCCCCGGGCACAATATTTAAAGGAATATTTCTTTTTTATTGTTTCACTTTTATTATTATTAAAATCACAGCTCCTGAAAAAACGATTGATTTTAAAACTTTTTTTTTGCATTGATACATGTCCCCTAGGGCAGAACCCAGACCCATAAACATTTTTTATGGAAATAACGTGCAATATAAGCCTTTCAAATGAGAACTTTTGATTTTTCATGTTCGGGTCCCATGGACTTTAATAGGGTTGGAATGTTCACGCAAATTTGTTGTTTGGCCCATCCCTAGTGATGGCTATGGGTTCGAGTTTTGGGTTTGGGTTAGGTGTTGGTTGATGGTTAGAAATAAAGTTGAAGTCAGAGTTATGGGTTTGGGTTAGGTGCTGGGTGATGGTTAGGGGTTAGAATTATGGGTTTGGGTTCAGTGCTGGGTGATATTTATGGGTTAGAGTTAAGGGTTTGGGTTAGGTGCTAGGTGATAATTAGGGGTTAGAGTTATGGGTTTGGGTTAGGTGCTAGGTGGTGGTTAGGGTTTTGGGTTTGGGTTAGGTGTTGGTTGATGCTTAGAGATAAAGTTGAAGTCAGAGTTGAGGGTTTGGGTTAGGTGCTAGGTGATGGTTAGGGGTTAGAGTTATGGTTTTGGCTTAGGTGCTGGGTGATGGCTAGGGGTTAGAGTTATGGTTTTGGGTTAGGTGCTAAGTGATGGTTTGGGGTTAGAGTAATGGATTTGGGTTAGGTGCTAGGTGACAGTTACGGTTTAGAGTTATGGGTTTGGGTTAGGTGCTGGGTGATGGTTAGGGGTTAGAGTTATGGTTTTGGGTTAGGTGCTCGGTGATGGTTAGGGGTTAGAGTTATGGTTTTGGGTTAGGTGCTGGGTGATGGTTAGGGATTAGAGTTATGATTTTGGGTTAGGTGCTTGGTGATGGTTAGGGGTTAGAGTTATGGTTTTGGGTTAGGTGCTTGGTGATGGTTAGGGGTTAGAGTTATGGTTTTGGGTTAGGTGCTCGGTGATGGTTAGGGGTTAGAGTTATGGTTTTGGGTTAGGTGCTGGGTGATGGTTATGGATTAGAGTTATGGTTTTGGGTTAGGTGCTGGGTGATGGTTAGGGATTAGAGTTATGGTTTTGGGTTAGGCGCTGGGTGATGGTTAGGGGTTAGAGTTATGGTTTTGGGTTAGGTGCTCGGTGATGGTTAGGGTTTTGGGTTTGGGTTAGCTGTTTGTTGATGGTTAGAGATAAAGTTGAAGTCACAGTTGAGGGTTTGGGTTAGGTGCTAGGTGATGGTTAGGGGTTAGAGTTGTGGGTTTGGGATAGGTGCTAGGTGATGGTTAGGGGTTAGAGTTATGGGTTTGGGT
This sequence comes from Glandirana rugosa, assembly GCA_018402905.1. Taxonomy (NCBI): domain Eukaryota; kingdom Metazoa; phylum Chordata; class Amphibia; order Anura; family Ranidae; genus Glandirana; species Glandirana rugosa. The sequence goes on from BLSH010529521.1 coordinate 160,217, forward strand.
TAGGTGCTAGGTGGTGGTTAGGGTTTTGGGTTTGGGTTAGGTGTTTGTTGATGGTTAGAGATAAAGTTGAAGTCACAGTTGAGGGTTTGGGTTAGGTGCTAGGTGATGGTTAGGGTTTAGAGTTGTGGGTTTGGGATAGGTGCTAGGTGATGGTTAGGGGTTAGAGTTATGTGTTTGGGTTAGGTGCTAGGTGATGCTTAGGGGTTAGAGTTACGGGTTTGGGTTCAGTGCTAGGGGATGGTTAGGGGTTAGAGTTATGGGTTTGGGTTAGGTGCTAAGTGATGGTTTGGGTTTAGAGTTATGGTTTTGGGTTAGGTGCTAGGTGATGCTTAGGGGTTAGAGTTACGGGTTTGGGTTCAGTTCTAGGGAATGGTTAGGGGTTAGAGTTATGGTTTTGGCTTAGGTGCTGGGTGATGGCTAGGGGTTAGAGTTATGGGTTTGGGTTAGGTGCTAAGTGATGGTTTGGGGTTAGAGTAATGGATTTGGGTTAGGTGCTAGGTGACAGTTACGGTTTAGAGTTATGGTTTTGGGTTAGGTGCTGAGTGATGGTTAGGGATTAGAGTTATGGTTTTGGGTTAGGTGCTGGGTGATGGTTAGGGGTTAGAGTTATGGTTTTGGGTTAGGTGCTCGGTGATGGTTAGGGGTTAGAGTTATGGTTTTGGGTTACACATGAGGGGTACACCACTGTGTTTTGTCCAAACTGGGGGTGTTTATCTTTGGGCACTGTGAAAGGACTGCTCATTCCACATTATTGGGAATACCCTGCAACCAGCCTGTAGAATGGTTAAACAGCTAAAATTAAGGCCCAACTCCAGACAGAATTTTTGGTTGGAATTTTAGTACTCTCATGAAATTCCCTTAAAAGGGAGCACTGATAAAAAAAAACAACACAAAAAAAACAATTTCCAACAAAATGAAGATTTCAAAACTCTGTCATTATTGTGCTGCTGTCCCTGTGGGGGAGATTTCCCCTCACTTCCTGTCCTGTCCAGGTGACGAGTGTCAGGCAAACCAGGAAGGGAAGAAACATTTCCTCATTGGCAGTGGTTATCAAACTGCAGCCTGGGGGCCGGATGTGGCCCTTTGCTTGCCTTTATCTGGCCCTTGGGGCACTATTCTACCAATTGACACCAATGACGGGGCACCATTTCCTCTGCTGACACCATCGATGGGGCACTATTCTTCCAATTGATGCCAACAATGGGGCACTATTCCTCCCAATAAAACCAGTGGTGGGGCACTGATCCTGGGGCATTTTCTACTCCCACTATCCACAGTCCGGCCCCCCTAAAGCCTGAAGGACAGTAAACTGGCCCTTTGCTTAGAAAGTTTGGAGACTCCTGATTTATGGGAAAGCAAAGAAGGTCTCATCCTTCTTCGCTTTATCTAAATCTTGTGATTGGGGTTGGGCCTTAAGAATCCTGTTCAGTGCTTTCTTTTTCTTGTTTGCTATGTTCTCCATACTTTACCCAGTGATCAGGGCCACCATCAGGGGGGTACAGGCAGTACTGTTGTAAGGGGCCCCAGTGTCTCAAGGGGCCCTTACAACAAAGACTTTAGCAGTCTTTAAGATTGGAGTCTATGGGAGGGGGACACGCGGTTTGGGGACACCGTTCTCCCACACCATAGGCGATAAAAATACCAATCTTGGGTCACATAGAGAGAGCCCCTTGGAGAACAACTGGTCTAAGTTTCGTATCTCCAGCCCCTATGGTTCGGCCGTACTGGGTTCTCAAAGTGATCGGTCATTGACCGGCAATTGGGTGAATTTCGGACTTAACATTGGAGTCTATAGGAGGGGGCACCCGGTTTAGGGACACCGTTCTCCCGAACCATAGCTGATAAAAATACCAAACTTGGGTCACATAGAGAGGGCCCCCCTGGAGCACAACTGGTCCAAGTTTGGGACCTCCAGCACTTATGGTTCAGCTGTACTGGGTCCCCAAACTGACCGGTCATTGACCGGCAATTGTCGGGTGAATTTTGGACTTAACATTGGAGTCTATAGGAGGGGGCAGCAGTGTATTTAGGTTTTTTGCTGCCCTAGGCCTGACTAAACTTGTGCACCCCCCCTAATTTAAATATGAGCCACCCCTTCCTGTTTCCTGACCCGCCTTGTAATTTTCCAGTGGGGACACTAGTTTTGGGGGGGGGGGGGCAATAGATTCCTCTTATTTGCAGAGATTTCCTCACACTTCCTGTTTGGCTATGGGGCAGAATAATAACTCATTAGTTGGGGTCGGCCGCATGGGCCCCTCGGGACACCCAGGTACCCTACATATGTATAGGCTGCCCCCCCCCCCCCGATGGTGGTCCTGCCAAGCTGCTTTATGGGGGTGCAAGATCAATTTGACTCCTGGGCCAGTCCGCCCCATAGGACTGGTGCTACAGTAAGTGTAGCGCAAACCTCCGGGGACTCTTTTCCTGCTGCCCCCCTGCAAAGTGCCGCCCTAGGCCTGAGCCTTGTCGGCCTAGGCCAAGATACAGCGTTGGGAGGAGGCACCCAGTTTGGGGACACCATTCTCCCGAACTATGGCTGATAAAAATACCAAACTTGGGTCACATAGAGAGAGCCACCCGCAGCACAACTGGTCCATGTTTGGGACTTCCAGCACCTATGGTTCGACCATACCAGGTCCCCAAACTGACCAGTCATTGACCGGCAATTGTCGGGTGAATTTTGGACTTAACATTGGAGTCTATAGGAGGGGGCACGCAGTTTGGGGACACCGTTCTCCTGAACCATAGCTGATAAAAATACCAAACTTGGGTCACATAGAGAGAGCCACCTGCAGCACATCTGGTCCAAGTTTGGGACCTCCAATTCCTATGGTTCGGCATGAGGTCTTATTGCAAACACCGGGTGAAGCTGTGCACTGTTTTTTTTAACCCCTTGGATCCCACACTAGCATGCATTGCCCACTTCACTTCACTTGAATGGGTCATGCTTGGCAGGCTACCCTTGGTAAGTGTGACGGGGGTATAATTCCTACTGCGGCTGCAACATGTGTGCACCCCTGGCCAGTGGGGGGATGTGGAGGGATGGCCAGTGGGCGGGCCCTGGGTGGTGGTCGGACGGGGGGGGCCAGGTCTAAAGCTGTGTAAGGGGCCCCAAAATTTCTGATGGCTGCCCTGCCGGTGATTGGAGTTCTCCTACCGCTGGTCTATGACACCCCTAAGTATGGCGGCAAATATCCATGACACTTGGACCTAAAAGCTTCTACTTTCCACTGCATTTCACTCACCAAAGAATTACCTTAATAGGGTCAGCGGTCCAGGAGAGCGTCGGCAGTCGTGGTTTCTCTTCTCGTCGCTCTGCACTGTAATGTGCCGCACTTATCTTCTGCACTCTGGATTTATTGCTTTATAAAAGGCAGTTACTGATTAAGTGTCATTGTGAGCCATTATCACTCCCATAACCCTTACTACCCTCCTAATGGCAGCCATACAAGTGGAGTTTGGTTTATCACATATCGTATCAGTAAAATACTGACAGACTCCGCCGCGTAATCACCTTCCTAATCCGCAGGGATCAGCGTCTAAGTTAAACATTTCTTGGGAGGGCGGTGAGAGTGTCGGGAAATCAGCGATCTTATCAATTCTGCAATGTCACAGCTATAGTAGCCGGATTACACCTTCTACCTGATGGAGACACACATTCTATTCTCTCTCCCGGGGCTGGTGCAAGGATTTTTGACACCCTAGGCGAAAACCTAATTTTGCCGCCCCCACTTTGGCCCCACCCCCTTTGCCCTGTCCATGTATACAATGGAGGTGGCGGAGGTGGACATTTTTGCAGGGCCTCTCTACCTATTTCTTTAGCCGTGGTCCACAGGCCCGCACCTGTGCCTCTGCACCCGGTTTAAAGACAAATAAAGGTGGCACCGGCTCGCATCCTCATGCCAGCCATGTTCCATAGGAATATGGACAGACTATGGTAGTATATGGACGGGCTAGGGTAGTATATGGACAGGTTGGGGTAGTATATGGACAGACTATGGTAGTATATGGACAGGCTAGGGTAGTATATGGACAGACTACGGTAGTCTATAGACAGGCTGGGGTAGTATATGGACAGGCTGGGGTATTATATGGACAGGCTAGGGTGGTATATAGACAGGCTAGGGTAGTATATGGACAGGCTAGGGTAGTATATAGACAGGCTGGAGTAGTATATGGACAGGCTAGGGTAGTATATAGACAGGCTAGGGTAGTATATGGACAGGCTAGGGTGGTATATAGACAGGCTAGGGTAGTATATGGACAGGCTAGGGTATTATATGGACAGGCTAGGGTAGTATATGGGCAGGTTGGGGTAGTATATGGACAGGCTAGGGTACTATATGGACAGGTTGGGGTAGTATATGGACAGGCTGGGGTAGTATATGGACAGGCTGGGGTATTATATGGACAGGCTAGGGTGGTATATAGACAGGCTAGGGTAGTATATGGACAGGCTAGGGTAGTATATAGACAGGCTAGGGTAGTATATGGACAGGCTGGAGTAGTATATGGACAGGATGGGGTAGTATATGGACAGGATGGGGTAGTATATAGACAGGATGGGGTAGTATATGGACAGGCTGGGGTACTATATTGACAGGCTAGGGTGGTATATAGACAGGCTAGGGTAGTATATGGACAGGCTGGGGTAGTATATAGACAGGCTGGGGTAGTATATAGACAGGCTAGGGTAGTATATGGACAGGCTAGGGTAGTATATAGGCAGGCTAGGGTAGTATATGGACAGGCTAGGGTAGTATATAGACAGGCTAGGGTAGTATATAGACAGGCTGGGGTAGTATATAGACAGGGTAGGGTAGTATATAGACAGGCTGGAGTAGTATATGGGCAAGCTGGGGTAGTATATGGACAGGGGCTGGGCATCCTGGGCGGCAGTGCGCCCTAGGCGGCCGCCTACTCCGCCTAGTGGTAGAGCCGGCCCTGCTCTCTCCCACGTGGTCAGCCACAGGGATCTCTGGACCGGCTCAGCCACAGGGATCTCTGGACCGGCTCCGCCGCAGGGATCTCTGGACCGGCTCAGCCGCAGGGATCTCTGGACCGGCTCAGCCGCAGGGATCTCTGGAACGGCCCAGCCACAGGGATCTCTGGACCGGCTCAGCCGCAGGGATCTCTGGACCCACTCCACCCAGGAGGGTGGAAGGTGAATCTGGTCCAGTGTTGCCAACCTACCTGATTTAAATTTAGTGACACCAGACCCAAAATTTACTGGCACAGCCACGTTTTTACTGGCATTTCCAAAGTTACAAAATTACATTTTTTAAAGTGCAAATTTCAGTATTTAGGCTGCAAACAAGTACAATGTGCAATTATCAATGTGATTTAAGGTAGATATTAGGGCAAAAAAAAAAAAAATCTTATTTTATTTTCAATATAGTAAGTAGCTCAGGGGCAGGACTCAGGAGGGCAAGAAATTAGAATGGGCGGCACACAGACGTGACATTGACTCTCACAGTGACACCGATAGCCAAGGGCAGCAGCCCAGATAACGATGACACCTCACTGACACCACACGTCCCCTCCTGAGTCACAGTGACCGTCTCTCTCCACGCCTGGTGATAACTTCAGTCCAAACAGCACTGACAGTCCCGCAGACCCACACACCAGGTTCTGGTTGCTCCACTCGGCTCCTTTGCACTATGACATCACACGACACTCTCAGGCACCGCCCCCGGTCAGCGCCACCAGAACACACTGTCGCAGGCACTCAGAGGGTCTCTGCCAACATCACAGTCATATTTATAACTGGCAACCTTTTCCTCTCACTGGCATTTACTGGCAGGGGAAAAGTGCTAATTTTTTATTGGTTGCCAGTAAAAATAATGACAGTTGGCAACACTGATCTGGTCTGGATGTCCAGGTGGCAGCAGAAGTCCTCGGGGTGGGTGCACCCTCTGCTCGACAAAGTGGGTAAAGAGAGACTCCACTACGGGCTTGAACTTGCTCTCCCTGGCAAGTTTGTAGCCCACACAAAGTCCTCTTGTGCAAAGTGTTTGGGTGGCTTTTTTTGAAGTTAGACCTCTGGGGGCAATCAGGGCTGCCGTCAGAAGCCACAGACCCCATACAACCAACTGGAAAGGGATCCCTCCCCCAATAACCACAATTTACTATGCTTCAGATATGATTGAACACAGTCAGTGATCGGTACTGATTGCTCATTGTGTTCAATCAGGAAAGGAAGGGGCTGGAAAATATGACGTATTTACCGGACCCTGTGTCCACTTTCCATCTTGAAGGATCCTAGGCTGCCAGTGGGAAGGGGAGGAGGGAGGCCGGAAGCACTCTGGGGGTAGGGATGAGTGAGAAATATATAGGGCACAGGGAGGGTGATCAGTGTGGTGGGAGAACAATTGCTGAAACCGACCCCCCTGTAGCCCTCTCTGCAGCAGCTGAAAGCGGGGGTGGGACGGAGAAGAGAAGATGCCAGTTTTCAGCTGCTGCAGAGGGAGCCATATAGGGGATCGGGGTTATTGCCCCCCACCGTGCCGATCACCCTTCCTGTCCACATCCAATCCACCCTGCTGCCTGGGCCCCCCGCTGTACAAGAGGACCGGTGTTACTCCCTTATCCATGGCCCTGAGGGCAAAGGAAGTGTTAAGATTTGGATACACCTAGAGCAGCCATTCTCAGCTAGGGTTCCTCCAGGTTTTGCCTTGAGCTGTAGCTAACAGACCTTTAATCTGATGGTGCCTGCATAGTTCCAGGGCCAATGCCACTTGGCAGATCCAGTGGCATGACTGCAAGGGTGTCCACATCTGTAAGGGCAGCATTCTTCACCTATCAACACCAATGTAAGGGGCATTTTCCCGATGACCCCCCTATGGACAAATCTTACTAGGGGTTCCCTATGATCTGAAACATTTTTCAAGGGTTCCTCTTGGGTAAAAAAGATGAGAAAGGCTGACCTAGGGGGTCACGAGGTGACACGTCCTCATCTTCGGGCATGTTGGTAGGCGGTGGGTCAAAGAGGGAACTAGGACCTGAGCTGCATGACTACCAGGCTGGGTGGTATTTGTAGCAGGCAGTGGGGATTACAGCAGGAGGAATTTTCCAACGTTGTTTAATCAATGTCAACGTTTCTTGAGCACATCTTGAGAAAGGTGGGCTGTGCCCTGCCAAAACGTTGACATTGATTAAACTACATTGGAAACTTCCACCTGTTGTAAGTCCCGCTGAGTGCACCTACTGCCTGCTGCATATTCCAGGTACTTTTTCACAGATTGCATTCGGGCCAATGCCCCTACAAACATGTGCAGTGCCTCATCCCCACACTTTCTGAGGCTGAGTGGTATTGTCACGTTCAATAACTTCTCCTGGTTCTCTTTGAGGGATACATGTGGAAGAACAGGGGTTATGTTAGGAAAATGGTCTTCCTGGCCATTTCTGGCCTCCTGTGCGCGTTCACCAATAGCGGGCATTTAAGCAGGACAGCACCAGGAAGCAAGTGCTGTCCGTTCTACAGCGTTACCGTGACTTGCGACCCCGTGTCTGCTCTGAAGTGACTTCCTGCATCTGTGACCCCGGCTATCTTTGGACTTTGCTTGCTTTCTGCCTGCCCCGTCCCCCGGACTCTCTACGACTTCTCTTCTGCCTGTACTTCTGCTGCCCGCACGTTGCCTGCACCACGACCATCCAACGGTCTCATCCTTCTGTACCGCATTGCCAGCACGTTGCCGACCCAGACTGTACTACTACGCTTCTGCCAAGCACGAGCTTCAGTGGACCTTCACCCACCACCAGTGACCAAGTCCAGCCCTCGTGCCCCCCTTTGCTCCCGAGCTCCCTGTCTACACTACCAGGGGTTCGCGAACCAGGGCCGTAAGAGAGGTTGTCCCCTGCATAAGTCAGACTCGACCACCAGGTACGTGACAGATTAGCCACCATTGGACCTCTGATGGCCAAGACACCTGTGGCTTACGAACTTGGACAGGTTCTATATAACATCTCTCATCAGCAGGGCCGTCTTTAAGGCAGGGCAAAAGGGGCAGCTGCCCTGGGCCCTGTCATTGTTGTGAGGCCCAAAGCAGCTGCCTCATACTTGCCAATTATCTTGGTTTAAATCGCCTTGTGCCTTGAAGTTAAAGACCTGTGCTGTGTCCCGATATCTAAGTGCTGCTACTAAAGCTGCCCAACTCTGCCCTATTGCTGTGTACAGATGACTCACCTGCAGACCCTGTGTTTACATGTAAATAATCAACATTGATATGTAAATAGTGGCGACCAGCTGCACTGATATGTAAACAAAGGTGGCATTCATACGTATATCATGCCCCCTGAGGTCATATTCACCATCACCTATACTGGATGCTGCCCACTGGGGAGACAAAGGCATGCTTGAAACTCCACAGCACATGTCAGCAGATGCATGAGGGTGTCATGAATAATTGATGGCACTAAAGGGCAGCACATTTCTGTGATGTCAGGAAAGCGACTTTGCGCTCCCCAGTCCATGGTGTGCAGGCAGTGAGGAGATGATGTGCTGTAACCTCTAGCAACCAATCTGTGGGCAGTAAGGATGTGCAGTAACCTCTAGCAACCAATCAGTGAGCAGTATTGATGTACAGTAATCTCTAGCAACCAAACAAGCAGAAAGCATGTGCTGTAACCTCTAGCAACTAATCAGTGATCCATAATGTGTGCTGTAACCTCTAGCAACTAATCAGTGAGCCGTAATGTGTGCTATAACCTCTAGCAACCAGTCAGTAACTGGTAATGATATTCTGTATCCTCTGGCAACCAATCAAAATCACTGCTGATCTTATTCAGTAAACTGATTTTGAGTCTAGTTGTTATTTATTGTATGTCTCAGAGCAGATGGAGAGTGAAATTGCATGGGGCGGCAAAAAAATATTTGCCCAGGGTCCAATCAATGTTAAAGACGGCCCTGCTCATCAGCCTCTATATTTTCACATTTGAGGAGCCTACAATGTCGCCTTATGGATCCTATAGCATTGAAGTCTTGGCCAGTCAGAATTACGCTCCATCTGGATGTCATAGACGGGTACATCCAGAATAGGTTGCTGTAAGGCGATTCCTTCCTGGGACTTCCAGGACTTCCTCCCATGGTGTCCTAACTTGCCTTACTACCTTTGCGCTGAACTAGAACCCTGCCTTTTGGTCGCAGGCCAAATTCTGATGACACTAAGGTTGCCACCTCATCCCTTTAAAACCAAACACATATTATTTACACAGGTTCTCTGGCTGATTAAGGTTGTAATTAAACTCCCCTTGTTGCCTTACCTGCATTCCATTAGCCTCAGAACCACCTGTGTAATTCATACGTGTTCGGGTTTAAAGAGATGAGGTGGCAACCCTAGATGACACCAACAACTTTTGTTACACCCATGACTTTAATGAACCATTAAACCTCCTACAGGCATTGCTTCCACTCCCGAAACCAAGACATTGTAGTGTGCTCTTCAGTGGAGATGGCACTCCTAAGGTTGGTGGCCCCTAAGAGTTCAGTTGAACACGATGTGATAGGGTGAGTGGCCTATTACAGAATGCATTGTATGATCATATTGCCAGACCACTTCAGTTACAGTTGAACCTCTCACATGCTCTGTTGCCCTGCGGGTGCTACGGGGGCAGTATGTGCCCTCATGGCGCCTAGAGAGGGACACCACTCCTGAAAGAACTTGCTCTCAAAGCAGGGTCCCTGATCCTATTTTATCCTCTGTGAGTTGCTGTAGGGGAGGCAGAAATGCTTGCAGACCATTTTGGCAGCAGTCTAACCACAAGCGCTGTTACTGCAAATTGTGTAAAGCAGTCCACAATTACAAGTATATGATGACAACCGTCTTCTGATGAGTCAAGAGTAATAAAGTGGACAATCAGTACTTCCAGTGGGGTTAACGGGTGCCAGGTCCGGGGTGGCACCCTGACTTCGGTCTCTTTCGGCACTGAGCAGACTACACAGAGTTTGCAAACTTGTTCAATCAACTGGGAGAGCCCCTCACACATGGCTTATCACTTGATCCAGGAGAATGTCTTGTGGACACCCCAATGTTCTGCTTCCAAGTGCATTCTCCCAGCCACAGAAAGGGCTTGAGCCTTTGACAACACGGCCAGCAAGGTCTCAGATGAGTCATCTGCTAACATCATTGTGTGGTACAGTATGCCATCTCTCAAGACAAGGCTGGACCAGTCACTCAGCAATCTCTATTTATGGCAACTGTGACGAACGCGGGTATCAGACCGCTGCCCTCCTCACCGATCGGCGACCGAGGACCCCCCTGATCCAATACCGCACTTGTCACCAGCGTAACAATGCCACTCTCAGCTGCTTTCAGCACAAAGATTTCCCAGTTTGCGGGACCACCGTCTAAGTGCCAGCCGCCTGAGAGCGATTGTTACCGGGCTAATTCAAACAATTAACCCTTTCACTGCCACCACTTCTGGATTTTCCGGCCAGAAGACCCAGATATAACAATACCAGAATTTTAGAGCAACGCCTGTACACACACTGTCATCTGCAGACAGGGATATTCAGATGCGTTATTCTAAAAACAGTAGCGCTCTTCGAAGGAACAGATTCGTTGCGTTAAGAGCTTTAGAGACAAAATTAACACTTTTCAAAATAAGGTTTAACCACTTGCCGACCGCCGATCGGCATTTGACGGCGGCAAAGTGGTTCGTTCCCGCAAAACGCCGTCATACGACGGCGGCCGAGAGATCGCGCCGCCGGAGGCGCGTGCCCGCGCTCACTGTGTTCGGGGAGGGCCAGGGAGCGGGTGCGGCGGCTTCGAATTGCCGCCGGCTACCCGCGATGGCCCCCCCGGAGCGAAGGAACGGAGGTCTGTGTATGTAAACACGGACCTCCGCTCTGTGTGAGGGGGAAGGGCTGTGATCACAGCCTTCCTGTACGTGAAGGCTGTGACCACTTCCCTTCCCCAGATAGTGCAGTCCCCATACAGTTAGAACGCCCAGGGAACATAGTTAACCCTTAGAGCGCCCCCTGCAGGTTAACCCCTTCACTGCCAATGGCATTTACACAGTAATCAGTGCATTTTTATAGCACTGATCGCTGTATAAATGCCAATGGTCCCAAAAAAGTGTCAAAATGGTCCGACATGTCCGCTGAAATATCGCAGTACCGCTAAAAATCGCAGATCACCGCCATTACTAATAAAAAATAAAAAAAAAATAAAAACCCCAAAAATGAATTCTCATCATCCGTAAACGCGACCACTTTGCGATTTTTTTTATCGGAAATATGAGGAAGAATATAAATCGGCCAAAAACGGTGAAAAAAAATGTTTTTTTATATATTTTTTTTTGGATTTGTACTTTAGCAAAAAGTAAGAAATTTGGGTTTTTTTGCAAAATTGTCGCTCTTCTTTTGTTTATAGCGGCGATCAGAAATGACGCAGCGGTGATCAAATACCACCAAAAGAAAGCTCTATTTGTGGGGAAAAAAGGACGCAAATTTCGTTTGGGTACAACGTCGCACGACCGCGCAATTGTCAGTTAAAGCGACGCAGCGCCGAATCGCAAAAAGGGCTCCGGTCCTAAAGCTGGAAATCCTTCCGGGGCTGAAGTGGTTAATAATGAAAAGGTCAAGTTTTAGGTGCAGTAAAATATTTACAGAAAAATAAAAGTACAAAGTGAGACAAATGTACAGCGAAAGAGAACAGATTGAAAAAATACCTTGCCTTTGAAATGTCTTTGCTTAATCAGTGTTTTGAAGAGGATTCCCTGGTTCCCTGATGGTTGATGTTAAGGTGGAACTCCCAATCTGATGGTCACAGTCTCTTTTCTCTGGACCACCAGGGGTGGGGCCGTACCTCTTCTGGCCATTCATAGAAGAGAGGGAGTTTCCTTAGACA
>BLSH010529524.1:0-10020 GCA_018402905.1 Glandirana rugosa
CATCTCCTTGCTTTAATGTGGATCTCCTGAAATCACGAACGGGACCTGCACCTGTTGGCCGGTTGTTTGTTACCCCGCACCTGAGCGGCTTCACTCCCTTTCTCTTTTGGACTGAGAAAGTCCGCCTGCCAATTCTCTACGCCCGGAATGTAAATGGCGGAGATAGCCGTCACATGAAGCTCTGCCCACCTTAAGATGTGGGTCACTTCCGCGGCTGCTGCCACGCTATTTGTGCCACCCTGATGGTTTACATACGCCACCGCCGTGGCATTGTCTGACTGCACCCGGACCGGTCAACCGTGCAACCTCTCCAACCATGGGAGAGGCAGAGCCTGATCGCCCGCAGTTCCAGCACATTGAACGGAAGGCAGGACTCCTCTGATGACCAACGGCCCTGGGCAGACAACCGCCCCAGGACTCCTTCCCAGCCCGCTAGGCTGGCGTCCGTCGTGACAATCGACCACTCCAGGGGAAGAAACGACTTTCCCAGACTCAACGCCAGGGCCCGCAGCCACCAGACAAGAGCCCCCCTGGTCTGGTGATCCAACCTGATCACCCGATCCAGAGACAACGGAGACTTGTCCCACTGCAGCAGAATCGCCCGCTGCAGGAGCCGGGAGTGACTCTGGGCATACGGCACCCCCTCGAAGGCCGACACCATGAGCCCCAACACCCGCATGCAGAAACGTAAGGAAGACCACTGTCGTGACAGCAGAGCCTGTACCGCAGTTTGCAGCATCAGCAACTTGGCCGGAGGCAAGAACACCCTTGCCTGCTCTGTGTCCAGTATCAGGCCCAGATATTCTAGGGGGCACGATGGGACCAGCGTCAACTTCTGAAGGTTGATCAACCAGCCGAAATCGCGCAGGGAGGCCAGGGTGATCGAGACGTTGTCCTCCAGGGCAGGAGCCGACTCTGCCCTCAGGAGCAGATCGTCTAGATATGCCACCACCGCAATGCCCCTCTGCCGTAGCAGAGCCAGCACCGGAGCCAACAGCTTGATGAAGACTCGCGGAACAGAGGCTAGGCTGAAGGGGAGAGCAACAAACTGGTAGTGTAGGTCCCCCACCACGAAACGCAGGAAATGCTGATGCCGAACACAAATGGGAACGTGGAGGTATGCGTCCCTGTGGTCCAGAGAAGCCAGGAAATCCCCCTGGTGCAGCGTGGCCACGACAGAACGGACTTACTCCATCCTGAATTTGCGCTCCTGCACAAAGTGATTGAGCGCCTTTAGGTCCAGAACCGGCCTGACTCCATCTTTCTTTGGAACCACAAAGAGGTTGGAATAAAACCAGTGGAACCGTTTCGCAGGAGTTACCGAGACAATCACCCCCTGCTCGAACAGAGCCTGGACAGCCCCAAACAGAGCTTTTTGACGCCCCGGAGGGAGTCTCAGATTTGAGGGGAAGAACCTGTCTGGGGGCAGGGTACAGAACTCTATCTTGTACCCGGACGACACCACCTCTCGAGATGCGGGCGGTCCACTGGACTGAACGTCGGGCGGGGGCAACCCATCATGCGGAGGCGGGCTTCTCCTCCGCCTTCCCGGACTTGCGCTGCCAGTGACGCTTCTGGCTCCCTGCGACAGCCTTGCCGGACCGATTACCCGCGCCCGCTTTACTGGGCGCACAAAAAAATGCTTCTGAGCAGAAAAAGAGGGGCCCTGTTTTCGGCGTTCATCCCGCCGCTTGGGTTCCGGAAGAAAAGTACTCTCCCCCCCCCCCCCGTGAAATCCTTAATGATCTCATCCAGGGAAGTCCCAAACAGCCGACCGCCCTGAAAGGTCCATGAGGCCTTTCTTCAACGCATGGTCGCCTGACCAGCACCTTAGCCACAGCAGCTCTCTAATTATGATCGCAAAAACTGCCAGTTTCGACAGTATGGGAGCTACGTCCAAGGCCGCGTCGCAGAGGTACCTGAGACCCTGCACCAGCTGGTCAGCCAGCTGCACCGACTCTGAAGGAACCACGAGGTCCCCCAAATCCTTGTGCAACACAGTCGCCCACCCCGTGAGCGTCTGCGCCACCATTGCTGACGCCAGCACCGGCCGCATGGCCGCCCCCGTCACCAGGAACATAGCCTTGGACACCGCCTCCGTCCGCCTGTCGGCTGGATTTTTAAATGATGGAGAACCCTCCATCGGGATAGTGGTAGCCTTGTTCAGGCAGGCCACCAGCGGGTCTACCGCGGGGGACACCCACTTCTGCAACACTCCTGCGACGTCCCTGCCTGGCTCAAATGCAGCGTCTCGCGGATGGCAGTCACCAGGGAGCCCACAACGCCTTTTCCCGCACTGCGGTGGCCCCCTGCTCCTCCTCACCGTCAGAAGGGTCCAATTCCCCATCTGACAGATCCACGGGGTCCCTGTGATCACATAACCCCCTTCCGGCTCCGAATCCTCCTCAGAGGATGGGGGAGGGGGTGGACGCTTCTTCGCCACCCGCTACCACGGACCGGTTCCACCCGGGCGAGAAACTCCTCCAGAATTGAAGTCAGTTTGTCCAGTGGGACTACAGGTCCCAGCGCCGCTGGAGCCTCCGCGGAGACTTCTGGAACAGACATGCCCGGTTCAGCCGCCATTGTGCTACCCCCCGGACACTAGTGAGGCCTACAGGCCGCACACCCACCACAGGCCACCCCTCAGTTGCCCCCGCACAGCGGTCCGGAAATGCACAGGAGGACCCGCACTGCGCCGCTACCAGCACCCCAGGGAGAAGCCAGCTATACTTGCTGAAGTCTGCCGCTCTGCCTCCACTGCTGCTGCTGAGAGCTCCCCCACACGTGTCGACCGCGCAGCCCAAAACGAGGAAACAGCGTCAAAGCCCATACTATTTGCCCATCAGGAGACCAACCAAAAATAGCCGCCAAGCAAACACTAGAGGCCAAAAACCTCCACAAAATGGCCGTGACTCCGGCAAAATGGTGGACGGCCCCGAAAAAATGGCGGTGGTCTCCGCATGGCCAGGGGACCCAGAGCAGCAGCAACTGAGGTGTAAAAGCGGCGGGATGCGGCGGGGGGTGAGAGGGATAACCCGAACCACCCACGCCCGGATGGGGGGGGGACACCCACCAGCCCCCCTCCGCACCCCCGAGGGGGGGAGGGGGAAGCATACTAACCCTTCCAGACGGGCGCAGCGGGTAGCCACATGAGACAGACCTGCCGCCCCTACACTTGGGGAGGGAGCTGCCGGCTGTGCGACACCTGGACGCGAGCCGCAGCCCGGTCACTCAGTGCGCTGGCGGGATGTTTAACCCGCCGGCCGCCGCGCACGGAACGGGGCCCGATGCAGCCGACCCCGCAAGCAGCTAAGGGACGGCTCGCATCCGTCGGCCGCGCTGGGGAGACTACCTGGACATGAGTGATCGATGCAGAGCAGTAACGGTTCAACAGCAATCGGGTGCCTGGGCAGCAGTGCCACCTACTCCGCCTAGTGGTAGAGCCGGCCCTGAGGTAGTATGTAACTGAACAAGATAATTAGTCTGAAGCTTGTTCTTAACAAAGTAGTTTCTGGCTTTTCCAATGTGCTTCCACCAAGAAGAAGAAATGATCATGCCCAAATAGTAGCTAAAGGTGTCTGAACGGCACGGTCCAGCGGAGGTCCCATAGGGATTGGTGGAGGTGGTGACGAGAGACGATTAAAAGGAAAGGTGTCCTGTTTCTGATGTTTGGATGTAAACAAGGCACTAACTACTGTTATTAGCCCTGGTTCAGACTTGTGTGATACGGGAACTGGCACGATTATACAGCCAGTTCCCGCATGGCATCACTCCCGCCAGCAGTTCACACTGGCTTCTGCCAACCTCTGGCGGGTGTCATTATAAAGTTTATGACAGCAGGGGAGAGCTGGCAGCTTTAGGCCTGGGGGGCAAGTCCAGTCAAGTGCCCATTGAGCCACCAAATCAGCTCACCATCCATGCTCACCGGGTTTTATAATATATATTGATGTTATGAAGCAAGACAAATATGATACAATGCTGTAACATAATTTAATGTAAATAGCAACAAAGGAGGTTTAACAAAAATAATGCATTAATACAGCCTCATTGATGCCCATCAATGCAGTCTGATCAGTGCCCATCAATGAAGTCTCATCAGTGCCCATCAATGCAGCCTCACCAGTGCCCATCCAATGCAGCCTGCAATGCAGAGAGAGGAGAGCCGCAGAGATCTCCTGCTTACCGGGCGCGGACGCTGTCATACGAAGTCCTGCCTCCTGGACCGGCTCCTATAATAGACATCATCCATGGTAGAGCCAGCCCTGAGTGCCCCCTATGCCTGCAGTTAGTTGCCCCTGGCCCCTACTTCCTCTACAAAAAGAAATATTGTCAGTGGGCAATGGCCGCCAGCCATTTCGAATGTAAGTTGGGGTGGCCTGGGGGGCAATTGCCACCCTGCCCTCTGGCCCAGCCCTCCCCTGCCCCCAGTTTTCTTCACAGATTGCAGTGCCAACTGTGCACTCAGTAGAGTTGACACCTCATCCCTTTAAACTCGAACACATATGAATTACACAGGTTCTGTAGCTGATTAAGGTGGCAATTAAACTCACTTGGTGCCTTAACTGCATTCAGTCAGCCTCAGAACAACCTGTGTAATTCATATGTGTTCGGGTTTAAAGGGATGAGGTGGCAACCCTAGCACTCGCACATGAGTCAGATCGCAGTGAGAACACCCATGCCATGCAATTCTAGTGTGGGAAAAATGGTTTTAGTTTGTGAATGAACACAGTGAGTGAGCGAGTGTGTTCACTGTGTGCCGGAAAATGACATATTGAACGCACCCTCTCCACTCCACCCTGAAACATCCCCTACAGCAGCCCAGGGGAGAGGGGAGAAGAGGAGGGAAGCCAGCAGCACTGCGTAGGGATGACACTGCCCAGGCAATAGGGGAAGTCGGTACTGCACAGAGTGATTAGGGGGTGCCCAGGCACACCTGTTACACCCCCTGCGCACACCTTTGATGTATGTATATAATTTACACATTTATTTATTTGGATCTGTGTTATACATTTAGCACCTTAAAGGGATTGCACAATATCACTTATACCATTTCACAATGACATGAGTGTTGTCTGGATTTTCTAGTGTTTGACACCCACTCCGCCTCCGATATCCTCTGATCCCCTACGTAAAATGGCCGACTTGGCCTCGGCAAGCTTCCCGCCCCTCCCCCCAAATCGCCCATAGTAAATGTTGCTAAAAGTGTCCGCCCCCCTGAAATCCATAACAACCGTCTCCGCACCCCTCCCTGGGAGCGGGACGCGTTGCTATAGAAACACATTAACATTTCGTCCGCTGTCCGCTCAGCCAATCAAGTGCGAACGCACGTCCCTCCTATCGTCCGCCCTTGGTGTAAAATATATAGAGAAAATTGTGCATTGTTCTCACCTACTGACACGGACTAACACGATTAATGCTCTTCTATGGTGTAATCTGGATTTTCATGATTCTCCTATCTGCTCTATTATAAGCTGATGCCTTAATAAAAATGGCCGACTCGGCTTCAGGAAATGCCCCTCCATCTACATCCCCTAGTGACAATCACCGCCCCCTTTCCACTTAGCTGTGATGCTATAGGAAGACATGAAGGTGGGCGGGACGGAGAACAGCGTAATCGTGCTCCTCCCTAGCTGGTCCATCGCAGACTGATCCTCCCCTCCGAGTGACGCATGAAGGTAATGCCCTCTCGCCGCGCGCTCGTTCTTGATTGGCTCTCCCTCTATCGGTTCGAGTAGGCTCCGCCCACTCAATCAGGTAACGCCCCTCGCCGCGCGCTCTATCTCTAACGGTCATTTGAATTGGCACCGCCCACTTGTTCCTATTGGTTGCCCTTCTATCCTGAATGCTATCAGCCTATCATTTTGTAGTGCTGGCCCCGCCTCCTCAGTCCTATCGCCCACTGTTTACTGTACAATGTATACAGATAGCAATGTCATAGCCTCTCCCGCCCCTCAAGTTTTGCTTATCTCATAAGACGTACATTGTCAGCTCCGCCCCTTCCCTCCCATTGGTTCACCTGTGGCTATGGAATATATGAATATAATGTGTTATCTCATCGCCGCCTGCCATAGAGTGACATGATGACAGGGCTGTAGTCTGGATTTGTAGTGTTACTGACACGACCTACACCGCCCATCCCCTCATCTAAAATGGCCGACTCGGCTTCAGGCCCGCCCCCTCCATCTACATTCCCTAAGTGACAATCTCCGCCCCCTTACCACTTAGCTGTGATGCTATAGGAAGACATGAAGGTGGGCGGGACGGAGAACAGCGGAATCGTGCTCCTCCCTAGCTGGTCCATCGCAGACTGACCCTCCCCTCCGAGGGACGCACGAAGGTAATGCCCTCTCGCCGCGCGCTCGTACTTGATTGGCTCTCCCTCTATCGGTCTCGAGTAGGCTCCGCCCCCTCAATCAGGTAACGCCCCTCGCTTCTCGCTCAGTATCTCTAATGGTCCTGTGAATTGGCACCGCCCACTTATCCCTATTGGTTGCCCTTCAATCCTGAATGCTATCAGCCTATCATGTTGTAGTGCTGGCCCCGCCTCCTCAGTCCTATCGCCCACTGTTTGCTGTACAATGTATAGAGATAGTAATGTGGGGCCATAGCAGCATACAGCCATTTGTATGTTCCCATGTAGAGAAATGCCTTCCCATCCCTTCACCTCCTGTACAGTAAAATGCCATCTCTGCCACATTTACATCACATCACCTTATTACATCTGCTGCATCATTTCTGTTCATCCTCCCAACCACTTCACCCCTGGAAGATTTACCCCCCTTCATGGCCAGGCCATTTTTGCGATACAGCTGGGTTGCCACATTATCCCTTTAATCCAGGACTCACATGAATTACAGCGGTTGTTCTGAGGCTGATTTAATGCAGATGAGGCACCGAGTGCATTTAATTACCACCTTAATCAGCCTCAGAACAAGCGGTGTAATTCCTATGTGTCCTGGATTACAGGGATGAGGTGGCCACCCTACAGCACCGCGTTATTTTAACTGATAATTGCGCGGTCGTCAATAAATAAAATGTATGGCCTTTTTATCTCACAAATAGAGCTTTCTTTTGCTGCTATTTGATCACTTCTAAGGCTTTTTATTTTTTGCGCTATAAAAACAAAACGACAAATTTTGAAAAAAAATATATAATTGTTTTAGTTTCTGCTATAAAACATCCAATAAAACGTTTTTTAAAAGTCAAACTTCTTCATAAATTTAGGCCAATATGTATTCTGCTGCATGTTTTTGGTAAAAAAAAAAAATCCAAATAAGTGTATATTGATTGATAGCATCTACAACCTAGTTTTACAGGCCCCGCCAAGGCACTGCACATCTGACATCTTTGCAGCCACTGTGCTATATGCTGGGTGTTCAATGTGCCCCTGCACCTTTAAGGAGGGGTGGGGCCCCCTCCAGACCATCTGCCTTCACCTATCTTATTAGAATGCATGTGCTTCCACTGTGGAGTCTCTCACAAGTCAGAGATAGGACTACAGAACACAGGGTGCCTTGGCAGGGCCTGTAGCTTACGCATGCATTTGCAAATTTGTGCAACTAAACCCCTGTTTTTAAAACGCATACTGTTAGACAGGTTATTTTGGTTAGTCGCAGCTGGCCGGTAAGTAGAGCTTGGTATTTGCCTTGGATTTATCCCTGGCCCTTGTTTTTTCTCAAGGGGTTAAACATCAGGGGCAATCAAAGGGTTAACTGTGTGCGTAGTCAATGTTTATATGTACTGTATGTGGTGCTTTTACTAAGGGAAGAGATGGAGTTTATTCTCTGCTTTTCAGGAACACAGAATCCATCCCTACCCCCTGTCATTACAGCAATCTGCCTTTTTTACGTAGGCAGATCACTGTTCTGTGATGTTTACCAATGACCGGCGGGTTCTGGAGGACATAAAGTGCATCCACAGATTGGCTTCTGCTGTGGCCCCTCGTGCAGCGTGCATGCGCCCCCTGCAGGTGGATATACAGAATCACGTTGATATACAGTATCTGACAAAAGTGAGTACACCCCTCACATTTTTGTAAATATTTTATTATATCTTTTCATGTGACAACACTGAAGAAATGACACTTTCCTACAATGTAAAGTAGTGAGTGTACAGCTTGTATAACAGTGTAAATTTGCTGTCCCCTCAAAATAACTCAACACACAGCCATTAATGTCTAAACTGCTGGCAACAAAAGAGAGTACACCCCTAAGTGAAAATGTCCAAATTAGGCCCAAAGTGCTAATGTTGTGTGGCCACCATTATTTTTCCAGCACTGCCTTAACCATCTTGGGCATGGAGTTGGGCAGAGCTTCACAGGTTGCCACTGGAGTCCTCTTCCACTCCTCTATGATGACATCACAGAGCTGGTGGATATTAGAGCCCTTACACTCCTCCACCTTCCGTTTGAGGATGCCCCACAGATGCACAATAGGGTTTAGGTCTGGAGAAATGCTTGGCCAGTCCATCACCTTTACCCTCAGCACTTTAGCAAGGCAGCGGTCATCTTAGAGGTGTGTTTGGGGTCATTATCATGTTGGAATATTGCCCTGGGGCCGAGTGTCCTAAGGGAGGGGATCATGCTCTGCTTCAGTATGTCACAGTACATGTTGGCTTTCATGATTCCCTCAATGAACTGTAGCTCCCCAGTGCTGGCAGCACTCATGCAGCCCCAGACCATGAGGCTCCCACCACCATGCTTGACTGTAGGCA
Source organism: Glandirana rugosa (assembly GCA_018402905.1). Classification (NCBI taxonomy): domain Eukaryota; kingdom Metazoa; phylum Chordata; class Amphibia; order Anura; family Ranidae; genus Glandirana; species Glandirana rugosa. The sequence goes on from BLSH010529524.1 coordinate 8,713, forward strand.
AGACACTTGTCTTTGTACTCCTCACCTGGTTACCACCACACACGCTTGATACCATCTGAACCAAATAAGTTTATCTTAGTCTCATCAGACCACAGGACATGGTTCCAGTAATCCATGTCCTTAGTTTGCTTGTCTTCAGCAAACTGTTTTTGGGCTTTCTTGTGCATCATCTTTAGAAGAGGCTTCCTTCTGGGACAGCAGCCATACAGACCAAATTGATGCAGTGTGCGGCGTATGGTCTGAGCACTGACAGACCGACACCCCACCCCTTCAACCTCTGCAGCAATGCTGGCAGCACTAATACATCTATATCCCAAAGACAACCTCTTGATATGATGCTGAGCACGTGCACTCAGCTTCTTTAGTCGACCATGGAGAGGTCTGTTCTGAGTGGAACCTGTCCTGTTAAACCGCTGAATGGTCTTGGCCAGCATGCTGCAGCTCAGTTTCAGGGTCTTGGCAATCTTCTTATAGCCTAGGTCATCTTTATGTAGAGCAACAATTCTTTTTTTTCAGATCCTCAGAGAGTTCTTTGCCATGAGGTGCCATGTTGAACTTCCAGTGACCAGTATGAGAGAGTGAGAGCGAAAACACCAAATTTAACACACCTGATCCCCATTCACACCTGAGACCTTGTAACACTAACGAGTCATATGACAGAGGGGAGGGAAAATGGCTAATAGGGCCCAATTTGGACATTTTCACTTAGGGGTGTTCTCACTTTTGTTGCCAATGACATTAATGCCTGTGTGTTGAGTTATTTTGAGGAGACAGCAAATTTACACTGTAAAATATTTACAAAAATGTGAAGGGTGTACTCACTTTTGTGCGATACTGTACATGATCCTGCACAAAGCTACCTAGCCCTGTAGCAGTAAAACTTCTATAGGGCAGCCAGAAAGTGGTATAAAAGCCACTAATGCAATGTAAACGTATTTAGGGACGCAATTACACTTTCCCATATCAAGGTGTCTTTTTTTACATACTGTATATTTCCACAACCCCACTCAATCAGATTTGCCTGTGCTCGGCTACCAGGCCACCAATTTGAAAAATAACATCATTGGAAGCAATTTTCTTCTTTGCCGGACAGCTAGACTCAAAATCAGTTTACTGAATCAGATATGGCATCGATTGCTCTTGGCTAAGTTGCCAGAGGTTAAAGCATATCATTACCGCATACTGACTGTTGCTAGAGGTTACAGCCAGGGGTCAAGTCCTGGGAAAAAAAGTGTGGGAAATCCCCCCAGATTCCCGCCCCCCACCTCAAAAATAAAAATGTGTGTGTGTGTGTGTGTGTGTGTGTGT
>BLSH010529524.1:11881-28136 GCA_018402905.1 Glandirana rugosa
GACTAGTCCGACGTGACTACCCCTGTGACTAGTCCGACGTGACTACCCCTGTGACTAGTCCGACGTGAGTGCGACGTGAGGCCCATCCCCACTCCTGAGTGCCCATCAAATGTGGCCTGATCAGTGCCCATCAAATGCAGCTTTGCCAGTGCCCATCAATGGGGCCTCACCAGTGCCCATCAATGGGGCCTCACCAGTGCCCAGCAATGCAGCCTGATCAGTGTGCCTATCAGTGCAGCCTGATCAGTGTCCCCATCAGTGCAGCCTGATCAGTGTCCCCATCAGTGCAGCCTGATCAGTGTCCCCATCAGTGCAGCCTGATCAGTGTCCCCATCAGTGCAGCCTCATCAGTGCCCCCATCAGTGCAGCCTGATCAGTGCCCCCATTGGGGAGGGGGGGTGTCACCCCAGTGCGCCCGTTCTCCCCTCCCTCGGTCCTCCTCCAGCAGCCCCTGCAACAAGGTCCTGCCTCCTAGAATACAAGCCGGTGACACCAGCATTGCTCTGCCTATCACTGGACTCTAGGAGGCGGGACCTTGATACAGGGGGCGCTGGTGGAGGACTGAGGGAGGGGAGCACGAGTGAGCTGGTATGACACCCCCCCAATTTGTGTCACCCGGGGCGAACTGACCCCTGTTGGCACGGACACCCTGCCCGTCCCACACACCCACACTGCCTGCCACAGCCATGGCTGGATTGGGACAAAATTTGGCCTTAGACTTTATCCAGACTGGCCCAGGGCACAGCACATCAGGGTACAGCGCACATCAGGGCATAGAACACAGAACATCATGGCACAGGGCACATCAGGGTACAGAGCACAGCACATCAGGGCACAGGGCACAACACATCAAACTACAGGGCACAGCACATCAGGGTACAGCACATCAGGCCACATCAGGGTACAGGGCACATCAGAGTACAGGGCACATGGCACATAGGGCATATGGAGCACATCAGGGCACATGGGACACATTAGGGCACATGGGACACATCAGGGCACATTATTGCACATCGGGGTACATTAGTGCACATAGGGCACATCAAGGCATGTGGAGCACATCAGGGCACATGGGGCACATCAGCGCACATGGGGCACATCAGGGCACAGAGCACATCAGGGCACAACACATCAAAGTACAGGGCACTGCACATCAGGGTACAGCACATCAGGCCACATCAGGGTACAGGGCACAGCACACATCACATCAGGGTACAGCACATCAGAGTACAGGGCACAGGCTACATCAGGGCACATCTGGGCACATGGGGCACATCAGGGAATATGGGGCACATCAGGGCACATGGAGCACATCAGGGCACATGGAACACATCGGGGTACATCGGGGCACATGGAGCACATCAGCGCACAAGGGGCACATCAGCACATGGGGCACATCAGGGACATGGGGCACACCAGGGCACATGGAGCACATCGGGGCACATTGGGCACATCAGGACACATTAGGGCACATCAGGACATATTAGGGCACATCAGGCCGCAGTGTTTACTAGCCGTTTTAAATGCAGAGTAGTGCAGGAAGCATCTGTAAGTTCTCTTTAATGTCACGCTGCTCCCCGGCATCTTCTCCTCTCTTCTCGTCCATCCCAGTTTTCTACATCAGAGCACAAGGGGCACATCAAGGTACATGGGGCACATCAGGACACATTAGGGCACATCAGGACACATGGGCCACATCAGGGCACATTAGGTACATCAGGGCACAATGTTTACTAGTGGTTTTAAATGCAGAATAGTGCAGGAAGCATCTGTAAGTTCTCTGTCATGTCATGCTGCTCCCCATCGGCTCCTCCTTTCTTCTCATCCATCCCAATTTTCTTGTGCCATCACCTGGGATGGATGGGAAGAGAGGAGGAGCCGCCGGGGAGCAGCGTGACATAAGCAGTGTGACAGAGAACTTACAAACGCTTCCTGGCTACTCTGCATGTCGGCTGATACTCGATCTACTCATCAGCTGTTGGTGATTGACGCGTAGATCGTCGCTCCTGCTGTGGAATAAGTGCAGAGACCTCTTTCCCACACTTTCCCGCAGGACTTGAGCCCTGGTTACAGCACACATTACGGCTCACTGATTAGTTGCTAGAGGTTAAAGCACATGATTTCTGCTCACTGATTGGTTGCTAGAGGTTAGAGCACATCATCTCCTCACTGCCTGCACACTATGGACTTGGGAACGCAAAGTTGCTTTCCTGAAACCAAAGAAACACGCTGCCCTTTAGCAGATACACAGCAGTGCCATCAATTGTTAATGACACCCTCACGCATTTGCTGACGTGCTGTGGCATCGTGTGATTTTAAAAAATGATTAGGGACTTTCTTCTGCATTTCTAGCGCATCGAGCAGCCCACTGAAATGAATGGGCTGCCCTACACGTGACCTACATCTTTATCCACCCTGTCAGTACACCTTTGTCTCCTAAAACCCCCTGCTAACCTCTGCACCCCAAACCTCCCCCATCCTCTACACTCCAACCCTCCCCCCTTTTAACTCTACCTGCCTCCTCTGCTCATCTTTGCACCCACCTTCCTTACCTCTATACATGCCCTCCTTGCTCACCTGTGCACCCCAAACTGTAATTCCTTTTCTGCCTACCTCTGCACACCCCACACTACCCTCCCCCCACCAATTTGCTTACCTTTGCATTACAGGCTGATATTAGGCTAAATGACCACAGTCGCAGGCAGGACTTTCAAGTATGCCCCTTTGTCTCCCCAGTGGGCAGCATTCAGTATAGGAGATGGTGGATATGACCTCAGGGGAGCATGATATACATATGAATGCCACCTCTAGTTACATATCAATGCCTCCGGCCGCCACGATTTACGTATATGGGCAGCTGCTTTGGGCCCCACAAAAATGACAGGGCCCAGGGCAGCTGCCCATTTTGCCCTGCCTTAAAGACGGCCCTGCTCTGTGGGAGCTCTTTTTAACAGATGAGTGTACTCTGGTAGGCATGCTCGAGATGAGACATCATGCATGTAGGAAGCAGGGTGGGAAGGTGGTAGTTGTCACATCCTCAATGTTTTCCCATTAACTCGCTGGGCGCCAAGGGCGGGGTCACATAGGAGGCCTACGCCACATAGAATTTTCTGGGCTACGTTAGGCACCTTGTACAGGGTCACTTTGCTGCAGACACATGGAGTACCTTTACTTTGTGCCATCTTCACGAAATGCTCTGGGACAAGGCCGAGGCTGCCGTGCAGAATACTCGACCCTAAGGTGAGCATCCACTCTTAGAGATAAATGTACACAAGGAAAACTGGCATTGCAACTGTTCTCCAATTAAGTCTCAGATCCCCATAACAATGGACACCTTCACCATACCTTGCACTTTGGAGGGACATACTGAGCCAATATCCACAACTACCTGTCTGGCGTTTTTCACTACTACTCCCCACCTTGCACTGTGCACGGGCTCCACATGAGCATTCAACTTAACTCTCAAACTTCCTTACCTCTCTACAGTATGGGAAACCTCTGCAGTGCAATCCACTCCCATTGCTATGGGAGACAGACCACTGGCAGAAGAAGTGCTGACAAGATATCCCTCGCTGCTAGAGGCCATGCCACCTATAACAGGTACATGCTATCAACAGGCTGCTTGTTAAACTTCCATTACCCGAAGTAACCATATGTGTCTTCACACAACTTCCCTCCACACTGATGTCTTCGTACCCCAACGTGTTAAGATCGACTCAGTGAACTATGTAAGTGGCGGTTACTTACAATACATCTCTTTAATAACTTCAGACCAGGTAAGTGCAAAAATAGACATTTCACAGTCCAACAGGCAAGACATAATACTTTTCCTAGTTCCCTAACTATTCCTAGTTCCCTAACTATAGCTACAAGTGACATGTGACATTCTCCTCCTATGGTAAGATGACCAGATTTTTAAAATTAAATCCGGGGACATATTTTTTTTTTATTGACAAACGGTAAACTATTTTATAAGCATATTTTCCTCAAATGATGTATGCAGTTTATGTGGTATGTGTTTATGGAACGATTGTATGCTATATACATTATTTCTCACATTTCATCCATAAATAAAGCTTAAAAAAAAATGATACTGCTTAGAATTATTTGAGATATCACTGCCAAATGTTATGAAGATAAGACAGAGAAAAAACAGAGTGCAGAGTTCAGGAGTGCGTTACATAAAAAATTTTATCATTTGTATCCGCGCTCCCGATAGTAAAACAGTAAAATACAACCAAGTGTGCTGAGTTATACCACAAGCAGCTATGCATATAATGGATACACACCAAAAGTTAATAATGATTAATATTATGCAGCGCTTATATATAGTTCTGAATGAATAAAAATTGGATAGGTTAAACGTTCATATAGAGTACATTAAGCATAATTATCCTTATGCATGCCTGGTGGGCTCCCAAAGCAGAGTCCAAAAATTAGAAGTGAAATCCCAATTCACCACAGCAAACAGATGACATGTCTGTGTCCGGTCCACTGATGCAGAGCAGACATGGACTCTATGGGGCTTTTGGATGGAAACGAACCATCCAATCCGATCCGCCAGACGTATGGTGAATGGATCTCCCATCTGTCTGTTTTTAGCGGACCGGATCGGATGGTGGCGGGTGTCCGTGGATGCAGGTCCGCTGACATGCACAGCTCCATAGAGAGCAATGGATGATCTGATCAGGTCTGCCTGAAAAACTGACAGGGCGACCCGATCAGTCCGCCATTGTAAAAGGGGCCTATCACATCTGTGCTCTGTACCCACTCCACCTCCAACCCCCAGCACATCTCTGTACCCCCCCTCCCCCACCCCACACTTTCACACCATGGTCACTCACTCAAATGTTGATGGCAGTCTGTGGTCCGCACCTCCGCCTGCACCTTTGATCACTTCTGTTGCAGTTCACTATGCAGTGGGGAGAGGAGGGAGGGGGCGAGTGGCAGCTCTATGAGCCTACAGACTGTGGGATCTCCCTGGGGCTAGTAGTTCTCTTCCCGAGTGTATACAGTGGAGAGGGGAGGGGCCTCTGAACCGGGCATGTATCAGCAAGAATATACAAGCCGAGCGACTCACTTCTACACTGGAGAGTGAAACTGATACATGCCCGGTTCAGAGGCCCCTCCCCTCTCCACTGTGTACACTCCAGAAGAGAACTACAAGCCCCAGGGAGATCCCATGACCGTGCGGACACCACAGAGCTGCTGATCACCCCCTCTCAAATACCCCCACTCCATAGTAAACTGACAGCCAGAGGTGCAGGGGGAGATGCTCTTGGGCTTCCCCCCCACCGCCCCTCCAAACCGGGGACAGACGGTCTCTGGGGGCAGTGTCCTGAATCCAGGGACTGTCCCTGGAAATCGGGGACATCTGGTCACCCTATCCTATTGGTCTCTTCGTCCGTCTCCCACGCTTTACGGGCCCCACAGTTGTGCTGGCACTCTTCTTTTTCCAAGTCTCTGGGGGAATCTCTCTCCAAAGAACTCCAGTCTCCCATCCACCCCTTCTCACCTCTGTGTGCTGGACTACTGGCCCAATTTATATGTCACAGGACAAGTAGGCCGGACCCAGAGCAGGACCCATCAAAAAGACCAACCCCCCACTTTCCTGGCTGGTATAGTAGTTAACTAGTTCAACCTGCCCATCTGCCTATCTTTTAATGCATGTGCAGTACAACAATATACTCATCAAAGAGCATTTTTTTGTCCTGAGATCTCACATTTTAGGAATGAGATCTCCCTGGAAGGCACCAGAGACATGGCCATCACAGGGAACCTCTGTAAGGCCAGGGCTAGGTCACCAGTGCCTAAGAAGAACCAGAAAGCTGGAACACACAAAGGTTAGTAAGTAAAATATCTTTTTTTTTTTATTTTTATTTTTTTTTTTTAAGGCTTGCTCTTTGGCCTCACTCATACAGGTGCTGAGGCCACTACACCAGGTGGCCCATTCAGGTCTATGGGGACGCAACAGCTACACTTCCTCTTGTCCTAAGTTGTGGGTGAGTGGGGTTCAGATTCGCACATCTGTCAAATTAAGACATTTTCACTTAAGGATGTACTCACTTTTGTTGCCAACGGTTTAGACATTAATGGCTGTGTGTTGAGTTATTCTGAGAGGACAGCAATTTTACACCGTTATACAAGCTGTACACTCACTACTTTACATTGTAGCAAAGTGACATTTCTTCAGTGTTGTCACATGAAAGATATAATGAAATATTTACAAAAATGTGAGGGGTGTACTCACTTTTGTGAGATACTGTACATCTACTTGCAGACACATTCAGAGCTATGGTCATTGTAGTATAAATAGAGTGGAACATGATCACCATCTACTGTCCAGTTTTTGAATTTCAACAGTAAGTGCAGCTTAGAGCTGTAGGATGTATCTTATAGTAGAACTAAGGCAAATTTTTTTCGTTTTTTTTTTCATTTTTTCATTTTGGATAAAGGAGAGCTGTAATTCATTTCTCCTTTTTTTTCTGTGTCCCTTTGGGAAAATGTCTCTTCACTTCCTGTCCCAAAGCTAAAACAGGAATTGAGACAAAGCTCCACCAAAGTGAGGGAATTTGTGTTTGTCCCCATTGGAAGTGGTGTTCCCATTGGAAGATTTCTCCTCTCTTCCTGTTCTGATGACAACCCAATATTTGTGATTTTCTATCAATTATATTCTTGGTGATAATGGTAAAAGTGAAAAATAGAAAGGGTGAATCTCCCTGGGTACAACGATACAAACATGGCAGGGGTTCCAATCCCTCTCCACTCCAAAACTAGAACAAAGGTTTTGCCTGTAGTTATACTGGTGGCCCTTTAAATGGGCTTTAACCACTTGACCACTGGGCACTTAAACCCCCTTCCTAACCAGACCAATTTTCAGTTTTTAGTGCTCTCACATTTTGAATGACAATTACTCAGTCATGCTACACTGTACCCATTTGACATTTTTGTCCTTTTTTCACACAAATAGAGCTTTCTTTTGGTGGTATTTAATCACCATTGGGGTGTTTATTTTTTGAGCAATAAATGGAAAAAGACCAAAAATTTTGTAAAAAAAAAAAAAAGCATTTTTCTTTGTTCGTTTTTCTTCATAAATTTTGTCCAAAATGTATACTGCTATATATCTTTGGTAAAAATAACCCAAATTAGTGGATATTATTTGGTATTTGAGAAAGTTATAGAGTCTACAATCTATGGTGCCAATCACTGAAAATTGATCACACCTGATCACACCTGATATACTGACGGCCTATCTCATTTCTTGAGACCCTATCAAGACAGAAAAAGTACAAATACCCCCCAAATGACCCATTTTTGGAAAGTAGACATTCCAAGGTATTTAGTAAGAGGCATGGCGAGTTTTTTCAAGTTGTAATTTTTTTCCACAATTCTTTGCAAAGATTTTTTTTTTCACAAAATTGTCATATTAACAGATTATTTCTCACACCCAGTATATGCATACCACAAATTACACCCCAAAACACATTCTGCTACTCTTCTTGAGTATGAGGATACCACATGTGTGAGACTTTTACACAGCCTGGCCACATACAGAGGCTCAACATGCAGGGAGCGCCATCAGGCGTTCTAAGGACATAAATTACACATATAATTTCCTGACTACCTCTTGCATTTTTGAAGGTCCTGGAGCACCAGGGCAATGGAAACGCCCAAAAAATTACCCCATTTTGGAAAGTAAACACCCCAACGTATATTCTATGAGGCATAATGAGTCTTTTGAACGGTTCATTTTTTCCACAAGTTTTTGGAAAATGTGGAAAGAAAATGAAAACGCGTTTTCTTTTTTTTTTACACAAGGTTGTCCATTTATGCAATATTTCTAACACACAGCATGTACCTAGCAAAAATTTCACCCTAAAATATATTTTGCTACTCGCCCCGAGTGTGGTGATACCACATATGTGACACTTTTACACAGCCTGGCCACATACAGAGGCCCAACATCCAGGGTGCACCATGAGGCGTTCTAGGTGCATACATTTCAAATGTAATTTGACTACCTATTACATTATTGTGAGACATTGTGGTGGCACTGATGGGTGCTGTAGTGGCACTGATGGGTGCTGTAGTGGCATGGATGTGTCATGGATGAGAACTGATGTGGTATGGATGAGCATGAACGAGGCATAAATGAGCATGAATGGGGGTGGATAAGCCGTAGATGGGGATGACTGAGCACTGATGGATGGCTGAGCACGGATGCATGGGTGAGCACGGATGCATTGGTGAGCACGGATGCATTGGTGAGCATGCATGCATGGGTGAGCATACATGCATGTGTGAGCATGCATGCGTGGGTGAGTACAGATGTATGGTGGAGCACGGATGGATGGGTGAGCACGTATGGATGGGTGAGCACGGATGGATGGCAGAGCATAGATGCATGGATGAACACAAATGCATGGGTGAACACGGATGAGGCTGGATGGGTGAGCACGGATGGATTGGTGAACACGGATGAGGCTGCATGGGTGAGCATGACTGGATTGGTGAGCATGGCTGGATGGGTAAACAGGGATGCATGGGTGAGCACAGATGGATGGCGGAGCACGGATGGATGGGTGAGCACGGATGGATGGGTGAGCACGGATGGATGGCAGAGCATAGATGCATGGATGAACACAAATGCATGGGTGAACACGGATGAGGCTGGATGGGTGAGCACGGATGGATTGGTGAGCACGGATGAGGCTGCATGGGTGAGCATGACTGGATTGGTGAGCACGGATGCATGGGTGAGCATGGCTGGATGGGTAAACAGGGATGCATGGGTGAGCACAGATGGGTGGCAGAGCACGGATGCATGGCTGAGCATTGATGCATAGGTGAGCACAGATGGATGAGCACGGATGAATGGCGGAGCAAGGATGCATGGGTGACAGATGAGTGAGCACGGATGGGTGAGCATGGGTGACAGATGAGTGAGCACGGATGCATGGGTGACGGATGGGTGAGCACAGATGGGTGGGCACGGTTGCATAGGTGACGGATGAGTGAGCACGGATGCGGGAGTGACGGATGAGTGAGCACGGATGGGTGAGCAGAGACGCGTGGGTGACGGATGGTGAGCACGGATGCATGGGTGATGGATGGGTGGGCCCAGATGGGTGAGCACAGATGCATGGGTGACAGATGGGTGAGCACGGGTGCATGGGTCACGGATGGGTGGGCATGGGTGGGTGAGCACTGACGGATAGGTGGGCACGGATGGGTGAGCATGGGTGGATGGGTGAGCACGGATGCATGGGTGACGGATGGGTGGGCATGGATGGATGAGCACGGGTGAAGCTTTATTGGTGAATGAGGGGTCCCCTGCCTGGCACATTGCAGTGCTGTGGGCACTTCAGACCCTGCCCACAGCACCACTGCACCCCCTCTCTCTCCCCTCTCCTCTCACACTGCACTGATCGGTGTGGAACAGCCATTTACCGTGATGCGCCGGGTCTCAAATTGATTACTGTATAAATGTTACTGGCAAGGAAGGGGTTAACCTGCAGGGGGCGCTCTAAGGGGTTAACTGTGTTCCCTCAGTGTGTTCTAACTGTATGGGGGCTGGGCTAGCAGGGGAGGGGAGTTATCATGGCTCCCATATACAGGGAGGTTGTGATCACATTCCTTCCACCTCTGTCAGAACGGAGATCCGTGTTTACATACATGGACCCCCTGTTCTGTCACTCCGCGGGTAACCAGCGGACATCGAGTCTGCTGTACTGGCTCCCTGGCCCCCCCAGAACACAGTGAGCTCGCGAGTGCGTCCCCGCGGCGGCGCGCACACTCACAATACTTGTTCTCGTGGCCGCCATCAGGTGACAGCGTTTCACGATAATAAGCCAAGTTGCTGCTGTCAAGCCATGGCGGGCGATCGGCAACTGGTTAATGCGTTTTAATGGCCTATTATTTATTTATACAGCATACAGGGCTTTTTTTCTCAGGGAGTAGGTGCAAAAATGAGTTTTATTTCATTTTGGATTCATTCGTTAAGTCAATCATTTTTGTTTTTCGGAATTTGTTTCGTATAATCGTTCTGAATCGATTCATATTTTCATAAGATTCAAATTGTTTTGTTTCTGGTGCGATTTTGCATTGCGACTTGCTTGCGACTTTGTCTTTGGTCAATCAAAACGATACAGAGTGCGGCACATGTTATTGAACTTACAAAACCCTCTGAAGTCACAGACGAATGAAATTAATAATTACAAATTAATTTGTTGTTTTTGTTATAATTTATTTTGGATTTGTTGAATTTCGTTAGTATTGTGATTCGGAGATTCGGATACATCCGAATCTCTGAATAATGATCATTTTGTCCCAATTTCAATTTGTAACTAAGGCCCCTTTCACACACATGGACCGTTCGGGTCCGCCTGTCAGTTTTTCAGGCAGACCTGAATGGACGCTCCATTAGCCTTTATGGAGTGATGGATGTCAGTGGTGACCTCCACTCCGCTCTGATCTGCTGAATCCAGCGGATGCAAACCCTATTTTCCATCCATCTGACGGATCAGATTGGATGAAAATGGACAGGCGGATCTGTTTTCATCCGATCCCCATAGAGGAGAGTGGGGCTCTGACATTTCCATCCCTGCATAGTGAGCGGAGCAGACCTGTCATCCACTGGCTCAGTGGGGATCAATGGATCAATCCCCGCTGAGCAGCGGAGTTCATCAAAACGGACCGCCCATATGTGAAAGGGCCCTATTGAATTGCACATGTCTAGCAAGTAATCATCCCTTCCGAGTCACCCCTTGCCTCTGCCCCCCACCCACCCACCCCACATCCCTTGGTCCAACCACCTCCCAGTACCACCCCTTTTAGAGAATACAGAACCAAGTATCATTTTGTGGCGCTCAGTTATTTGTATGGAATTTGTTAATTATAGCAAGAAAAGCAGTGAAATAAATCCCCTGCAGCCAGCAACAATAGAACCACCCCAGCAACAAGAGATCCACTGGCAACAATAGATCTCCACAGCAACAACAGATCACCCAGCAACAATAGATCCCCAGCAACAATAGATCTCCCAGCAGCAATAGACCCCCTACCTCAGTAGGTAGATCCCACACAGTAACAATTGCCCCCTCAGAGCATAAGACCCTCCCCAGCAACAATAGATTCCTCATCAGCAAACAATATACTTCTCCAGCAACAATAAACCCCCCACAACTATACCTCCAATAACAATAGGTCCCCAGCAGCCAACATCAATAGTCCATCCAGTACACCCCAGCACTACTTGCCATTACATACATTCAGTGCTAGAGGCGCCGGAATGCGTTCCCCTGAACCCTGTGTGTGTGTGTGTGTGTGTATATATATATATATATATACACATCTCACGCAAGTGAGTACACCCCTCACATTTATGTAAATATTTTATTATCCTTTCATGTGAAAAAAATAATTATTGCTCTACATAAAGATGGCCTAGGTTATAAGAAGGTTGCCAAGACCCTGAAACTGAACTGCAGTATGGTGGCCAAGACCAAACAGCAGTTTAACAGGACAGGTTCCACTCAGAACAGGCCTCGCCATGGTTGACCAAAGAAGTTGAATGCACGTGCTCAGCGTCATATCCAGAGGTTGTCTTTGGGAAATAGACGTATGAGTGCTGCCAGCATTGCTGCAGAGGTTGAAGGGGTGGGTGGTCAGCCTGTCAGTGCTCAGACCATATGCTGCACACTGCATCAAATTGGTCTGCATGGCTGTCATTCCAGAAGGAACATGATACAAAACAAAGCCCGCAGTTTTCTGAAGACAAGCAGACTAAGGACATGGAACCATGTCCTGTGGTCTGATGAGACCAAGATAAACTTATGTACAAAGACAAGTGTGTCTTGCCTACAGTGAAGCATGGTGGTGGGAGTGTCATGGTCTGGGGCTGTATGAGTACTGCCAGCACTGGGGAGCTACAGTTTATGGAGGGAACCATGAATGCCAACATGTACTGTGACATACTGAAGCAGAGCATGATCCCCTCCCTTCGGAGACTGGGCTGCAGTGCAGTATTCCAACATAACGACCCCAAACACACCTCCAAGATGACCACTGCCTTACTAAAGAAGCTGAGGATAAAGATGATGGACTGGCCAAGCATGTCTCCAGATCTCAGCCTATTGAGCATCTGTGGGGCATCCTCAAATGGAAGGTGGAGGAGCGTAAGGTCTCTAACATCCACCAGCTCTGTGATGCCGTCATGGAGTGGAAGAGGACTCCAGAGGCAACCTGTGAAGCTCTAATGAACTCCATGCCCAAGAGGGTTATGCTGGAAAATAATGGTGACAGCACAAAATATTGACACTTTGGGCCCAATTTGGACATTTTCACTTAGAAGTGTACTCACTTTTGTTGCGTTGTGTTGAGTTATTTTGAGGGGACAGCACATTTACACTGTTATACAAGCTGTACACTCACTACTTTACATTGTAGCAAAGTGTAATTTCTTCAGTGTTGTCACATGAAAAGATATAATAAAATATTTACAAAAATACAAGGGGTGTACTCACTTTTGTGAGATACCGTAATGTGCCCATTTTAAAGAGCTAGCTGAAGACTCAAGCCTTTCTCTTCAAAGGACTACAGAATACCTCCCCCCACAAGGGATAAGAACACTTGGTGCCTATCTAGGCCCATACATTAGCCAAGGATTTTTTAGAGACTAAAGATAAGGACTCTAGAGTGTTGCTCAATGTGAATTTAGAGTTTATACATTTCTGGGACTTTGGTGTTAGAAGATAAAAGGGAGAGGTCTGACGAAAGCCTAGTCATTCCTGTACCCTCATTTTGGCCTGTAGCCATAGACTCAATACATATACATTATACTTTCTTGAAGTGTTTTAATTGCTTATTTCCTAATTGGCTTTGCCACCAAGCCTATTGACCGTATCTTATCTATTGCATGTTGCAAACTCTCTGTTACTGAATTCATTGCCTTTAATCTACCAGTAAACAAATCTAACTAGTTTACTTTGCATGTGTGTGTGTGTGTGCCTTTAAGTTATTTTGTCATAACAGAAATATCAGAACCCGGAGTGTCAGAGGTGTCGGGGTACTTGCAAGGTCAAAGCAACCAGTGGGGTACAGAATCTTTTAGCGGCCCTCACGTACTATCAATACACTCTGGAACTTTGGTTAACCACTTCAGTCCCAGGAAGGATTTACCCCCTTAACCACTTGCCGACCGCCGATCGGCATCTGACGGCGGCAAAGTGGCTAGTTCCCGCAAATCGCCGTCATACGAACGAGTTTAGTGAGCGCGCGCGCGCCGCCGGCTACCCGCGATGGCCCCCCCGGAGCGAGTGAGCGGGGGTCCGTGTATGTAAACGCGGACCTCCGCTCTGTGTGAGGGGGAAGGGCTGTGATCACAGCCTTCCTGTACGTGAAGGCTGTGACCACTTCCCTTCCCCAGCTAGGCAATCCCCCCCTACAGTTAGAACACGCCCAGGGAACATAGTTAACCCTTAGCGCGCCCCCTGCAGGTTAACCCCTTCACTGCCAATGGCATTTACACAGTAATCAGTGCATTTTTATAGCACTGATCTCTGTATAAATGCCAATGGTCCCAAAAAAGTGTCAAAATGGTCCGACATGTCCGCTGAAATATCGCAGTACCGCAAAAAATCGCAGATCACCGCCATTTTTAGTAAAAAATAAAAAAAAAATTAAAAACCCCAAAAATGAATTCTCATCATCCGTAAAAGCGACCACTTTTGCAAAAACCAATCAATAAACGCCGATTGTGATTTTTTTTATCGCAAATATGAGGAAGAATATAAATCGGCCAAAAACGGTGAAAAAAAATGTTTTTTTATATTTTTTTTTTGGATTTGTATTTTAGGAAAAAGTAAGAAATTTTGTTTTTTTTGCAAAATTGTCGCTCTTCTTTTGTTTATAGCGGCGATCAGAAATGACGCAGCAGTGATCAAATACCACCAAAAGAACGCTCTATTTGTGGGAAAAAAAGGATGCAAATTTCGTTTGGGTACAACGTCGCACGACCGCGCAATTGTCAGATAAAGCGACGCAGCGCCGAATCGCAAAAAGGGCTCCGGTCCTAAAGCTGGAAATCCTTCCGGGGCTGAAGTGGTTAATGACGGGCCTTTTTTTGTGATACGACACTGCGTCGCTTTAACTAACAATTGCGTGCGACGTTGTACTCAAACAAAATTGATGTCCTTTCTTCCCACAAATAGAACTTTCTTTTGGGGGTATTTGATCACCTCTGCAGTTTTTATTTTTTGTGCTATAAACAAAAAAAATCTAGAGCTTGGTTTTTTCCTTGGATATTTTCCTTGGCTGTTTGTTGTCATTTGATGCTCTCCAACACTCATTACTACAGGGTGGGCCATTTATATGGATACACCTTAATAAAATGGTAATGGTTGGTGATATTAACTTCCTGTTGTGGCACATTAGTATATGTGAGGAGGGAAACTTTTCAAGATGGGTGGTGACCATGGCGGCCATTTTGAAGTCAGCCATTTTGAATCCAACTTTTGTTTTTTCAATAGGAAGAGGGTCATGTGACGCATCAAACCTATTGGGAATTTCACAAGAAAAACAATGGTGTGCTTGGTTGTAACATAACTTTATTATTTCATGAGTTATTTACAAGGGGTGAGCAGGAGGCTGACTCATACGGAAGTTACTTAGATTGTCCACCTGATGCCCCCCCCCCCCCTTACAGAGCAGAGGATTTGTAGCAGACAGTGAGGTGCAGAACACAAGTTACACCCAACATGCATTATAGCATCTCTGCAGACCTGAGGGAGAGCCAGGAGTGGAGAAAAGTCTGTATTTGGGTAATTAAAGGGGAGACTCTATACTGGGAATAAGGAGGAGGGAGGCAATATTTGTTGTACATTGGCCAGGGTGTTACCCACTTCAGTGCCCGGTGCATTGCGCACTCCTAGGCACTGTCTGAAGCAAAGTCTGTGATCTCTGTGCGACACTCACTTCTGTGCGACACTCACTTCTGTGCGACACTCACTCCTGTGATCTCTGCGCGACACTCACTCTTGTGCTCTGTGCGACACTCACTCCTGTGCTCTCTGTTCAACACACTCCTGTGCTTTCTGTTCGACACTCACTCCTGTGCTCTCTGTTCGACACACGCCTGTGCTCTCTGTTCGACACACTCCTGTGCTCTCTGTTCGACACACTCCTGTGCTCTCTGTGCGACACACTCCTGTGCTCTCTGTGCGACACACTCCTGTGCTCTCTGTGCAACACACTCCTGTGCTCTCTGTGCGACACGCACCCCTGTGCTCTGTGCGACACACTCCTGTGCTCTTTGTGCGACGCACTCCTGTGCTCTTTGTGCGACGCACTCCTGTGCTCTCTGTGCGACACACACTCCTATGCTCTCTGTGTGACACTCACTACTGTACTCACTGTGTGGCACACGCTCCTG
Organism: Glandirana rugosa; assembly: GCA_018402905.1. Taxonomy (NCBI): domain Eukaryota; kingdom Metazoa; phylum Chordata; class Amphibia; order Anura; family Ranidae; genus Glandirana; species Glandirana rugosa. The sequence continues at coordinate 27,312 of BLSH010529524.1, forward strand.
TACTCTCTGTGCGACACTTTCCTGTGCTCTCTGTGTGACACGCACCCCTGTGCACTCTGTGTGACACACACTCCTGTATTGCCTGTGCGACACGCACTTCTGTACTGCCTGTGCAACACTCACTCCTCTACTCTCTGTGCGACACACTCCTGTGCTCTCTGTGCGACACACTCCTGTGCTCTTTGTGCGACGCACTCCTGTGCTCTTTGTGCAACGCACTCCTGTGCGACACACGCTCCTATGCTCTCTGTGTGACACACACTCTTGTATTCTCTGTGTGACACACTCCTGTGCTCTTTGTGCGACACACTCCTTTGCTCTTTGTGCGACGCACTCCTGTGCTCTCTGTGTGACACACACTCCTGTGCTCTCTGTTCGACACACTCCTGTGCTCTCTGTTCGACACACTCCTGTGCTCTCTGTGTGACACGCACCCGTGCTCTCTGTGTGACACGCACCCCTGTGCTCTCTGTGTGACACCCATCCCTGTGCTCTCTGTGTGACACGCACTCCTGTATTGCCTGTGCGACATGCACTCCTGTGCTCTCTGTGCGATACGCACTTCGGTGCTCTGTGTGTGATATGCACTCCTGTGCAATGCACACTCATAAGCCCTATGCTCTGCGCAATTCAAACTCTTGTGCTCTGCAATATGCACTCGTGCTGTAGCCTGTGCAATGCATACACCTTAGCCCCTGAACCTTTGCCTGTGCAATATGGGGGTATCTGTACCTATTCACTGAGAAAAAAAAAAGCCCTGGGTATATCTTTTATTGCTGAGCTCTGGGCCAAATCCTGGTACTGGGGGGGGGGGGGGGGGGGGGG